>PVKN010002261.1:0-43825 GCA_004027915.1 Capromys pilorides | reverse complement strand
AATGTCACTTGGATTGCAGCTCACATTTCATTACCTCTCCTGGCTTTGCCCCATCCCAAGATCATTTGCTTTAAGCCAATTGCTAATATTTCTCAGGCAAAAGCTGTGATTCTTGGCAGGGTTTTCTGTTTGACCCTCTACATCTCAGTGTTTAAATAGACTACTCTCTAATTATAATTCCTGGTATTTGCATGGAATACGGGCCCCACCCCCAAAGTGCTAACTTCATTAGATACCAGTGACGTGATCTCTTTCTTCCAAATCACCCATTCCTCCCAAAAGGAGGGAAACGAGGCAAAATCACCAATGGTACAGGCAGCCCTCTATTCCACATATATTGCTCCAGCACTTGCATTAAGTCATGTTTTCTCTGGCTAGAACGGCCTTGTAATTTTTTTTTTTTCTATCCATGTAGTCTATAAATGAAATGAAGTTGCTGCCCCTATTAAAATAGAACACTGTACCCTTGCTTGGCTCTTAACGGGTGGGAAAACCCCATTAAGTGTTTGCAAAATATGCCTTAAATACAGGAATTTTAATCTAGTGGGCTAGTAAATCCTTCTTGGTTACCCCAGTGAGAGCCTTCGGTTTCCCCACATCTGTTCTTTTAGGTCATTGCCGTAACTTCCTCACACAGACCTGATCCCGAGGAGCAAGAGCTGAGGGTGCTTTCTCCTCTTGGGATATTTTTTTTTAAAGTACATCTTTCAAAGAATCAGGAATGTGGACAGGTGTCTTCCACAGGAAACCACCATTCTAGGAATGAGCCCGGAATTCCTACTCTTCCAGTGTAAAAGTCATGAAATTTCTGTGGCTGACCCAGGGTGAGACAATTCATAATATTCAGAGATTTTAGACTTCACAGTGTCCCAAGCCACTCATCTGTCACCAAGTTTGTCAGCATCCCTGAAGTAAGTTCCCCTTGTAGAACACAGGCCATAGGAGCTACAACACTTATCTTTAGTCCATCAAATTGGATATGAAGAAATTAATTCAATTAGATCTTCTGCATATTTCTGTCTCCTATTAGCTCTTCTCTGACTACCTTAAGTGTATTCTCTGCTGGTTGTCATGGTACAGGCCTGTAATCCCAGCACTCTGGGAGATAGCGAGTAGGAGCCCATCCTGGGTAATTTAGCAACTTAGTGAGACCTTGTGTCAAAATTTTAAAAGGGCGGGGCAGGGAGATAGCTCAATGGAATAAGTGCTTGCCTGGCAAGCACAAGGTCCTGAGTTCAATCCCTGGTACCACCACCAAAAAAAAAAAAAAAAAAAAAAAAAATTAAAAAAAGAAATTATGAAGATTTAACTCAGTGTAAAGTACCCTAGTTCAGTTCTCAGTATCATTTTCTTTAAAAGTTTATTTCCCTAAAATAAGGGCATTTCTTCCCATACTCAAACTCGGGAAGTTGACACTGATCCATTGTTACCATCCACTGGGCAGATTTCATTCAAGCTTCCCCTTTGTCTTGGACACCGTCATAGCTAAATTTTCCCTCTAGAAAGGCACATGACCTCTGGCTTTCCTGTCCCCTTCAGATTTCCTCAACCTGGGCAATTTCTTCAGCTTCCCCTGATATTCACGTGGGCCCAGGCGGTTGCTCAGAAGGGAGCACAACATAGCACACAAGAAGTCATGTGTCCGTGGGGTCCCACAGTGGCTGTCGGAGGGGTAAAGATCTGGAGCGAATCCCAGAAGCCACCTGGGTCGGCTCACACCCTCGAGGTCTGCTTGAGATCCATGGCTGTGTGATTCAATTCCTTATGCCCAGGTGGTAGGGCTTAGCTCATGTGTTTACGCGTTCTTCTGATGTGCCTCCCTCTCTCCTTCCTTTTTTTCCTTCCCCTTTTCCTTCTCCTTTCTTCTTCTTTCCCTTCTCCCTTTCTTCTTTTTTTCCTTCATTTCTTCCTTCTTTCCCTCTTTGTTTCTACCTCTTTCCTTTCTTTCTTTCCATTTATTCATTCCCCAAGCATTGGAGTGCCTGCCACATGGCACAAGAAGACAGAAGCCAGCCCTGCCCTTCCCCACTGAGAATGGGCACTGGGACTCCTCCCAACACAGCACCCCAGTGGCTTTGGGCAGCCCCAAGTCCTTTCTTCCTCCTTGCCTGCTCTCTAAGGAAAAGCAATGAGAAATCACATTGTACATGGCCAGGAATTCCCACACACCCAGAGGAACAGGGCCGGGAATGTGGACATTTCTTGCTAAATTGATTCAACTGGATGAGAAAAGTCTTTCTTTTCAGAATATGAGAGATTAGAGTCACTACAGAAAAATAAAACAGAGAACCCAACAACATTCTCCAACACTGAATCAAGTTTCGTTTTTGTTTTTTAATGTGTTTTATATGGGGTCTCACTACACAGATCGGACTCACAGTGATCCTCCTATTTTTAGCCTCCCAAGCACTGAGATTACAGGTGTGCACCACCATGCCCAGTCTCAGTCACTATCACAGCAAGCTAGTGATCAAACCCAGGCCCAGTCCACTGAGCTATCCAGCCAGCCCTTGAGTCAAATTTCTTTTGCACTTGCTTCTTTTTGTCCATCCTCCCATGGAGGACAGATGCTCAGAATGGTTGAGTTCCTAAGAGCTGGGATTGTCCCAAATTCTGTTATGAAAACAACAACAACAAAAAGAATGCATGACTGAGTTCACTGATAAGGACTGAGGTACCCTTGGTACACAGTTTCAGTTTGTGATTTTAAAAATCTTCCCCCTACATCAGCACGACCCTGCTCAACATTCCACTTCAGAGGCTGGACTCCTGCTGGAGGTTCTGTCTCCCTGTAGAGCATTTTCAGAAGTTCTACTCTTGTGAGAGGGAGGAATGCAAACTGCGGAAGCTCACTGTGTTGGGGTAGACAATGCCTTTCCTATTAGATCTACAAACTTCAAGGGTAGATTTCACCTGGGGAAAGGGATGATCTTTAGGGATGGGGAGATGATTCCCTTCTTTACCCTACTATGGGGCCACTCCACTAAAATGCAATGGTGAAATAAAAATAAGTGATAGATGGAGGTTACTTTTCATGTGCTTCCTGTCTAAGATCAGCGGGACATTGCCAGGAGCCAAGTTGGAGGAGGGATTTGGAGGGCAGTGGAGGGAGCCATGTCATGGCTGTTCTGAGAGAATGCTCTCTGAAGGGCCCTTCTTAAAGTGTTGCTGTACTTATTTTTTTGGGAAAGAACTCACTCAGGAAAGGGGACTGAAGTTTGCCCTGTCACTTAGCCTTTGCTTCCTGCTCCCCTCTTGGCGGGAGCTCAGGAGAAAGCAGTCCAAGAGAGTGAGAAAGGAAACTCCAAAGAAAAGTCAGGAGAGGAGAAAGGGAGGGAAGAGAAAAAAAACAAGTATCAGGCCCTTAGTGACTTCTGAGACGCCACCTGTGCCCATGCCGCACTGCCCTCTGGCAGGGCAAGATGGCCGTGGCACACTGAGGGCCACCTGACCTGCAGTGGCCAGAGGTGATGACCAGTGACTGACTGGAAGCATTGCTGAGGGGGTCAGCGGAGGGTCCCAATCCTTAGTCAGAGGAGACAATGGGGAGAATGGAGCCAGGAAGCAGGTGGCAGAGCCCCTGCTGCGGTCAACCCTGGAGGAGCTGATCTCTTCTCTAATGTCACGCCTCTCCTTGTCTCTTTCTGCCCGCATCTCATCTCTGCCCTTTGTCCCCAGCCCTTTTCCTCTGGCCTTCCTGGGGACCACTCCAATTGGGCTTGCTGCTTTTTCTGCCCCTGGATCCATTCTGCAAACACAAGAGAGAAGCCATGCTATTACAGTGGCCAGCAAAGGCGTGCTGAGGCTGGCATGTGGCCTTGGTCTCCCATCCTGTTGTGCTCATGTGGATGGGGGGTGACAGGCCACCCAAGCCACAAGTGAGACTTTTGGAAAGTGCTACTTTTATTGCCCACACTGCTGCTCACACCCTCCTCTGTCACTCGGCCTGCTTTGAAATTCATTAACACCCTAGCTCTGAGAGAAAGAGAACACGTAGGCTTTATATAATAAAACCTCTCCCTTCCCCTGCCCTCCCTCTGAACTTAGGCCTCAAGCATTTGAGTGAGTTTGAAGCTGTTGACAGGGGCTGGACTGACTGACTGACAGCCCTTGAGTCGGGAGGCCTCCCGCTTTGGCTGAAGGCAGGTAGAGACAGTGGCAGCCACCGTGCCAAAAAGAGTCCAGTTTTCCCCCTCCTTCCTTGGGAAACACCCAGCCTGGGGGCCAAGGCTGAGCCGAGACGCTGCCTCTTGGGGTTCTCAAACTTTGCTGCACATTGGAATCATTTGGGGGAATTTTAAAAAACCTCAGCGTCTGAACCTGATAAGCCAGATTCCCGGGAGGTGAGACCAACGAGCGCAAAACCTGCACCCCGCGATCCCCGGGCGCAGCTGAGATCGAAACTGAACCGAAGGCTGGGATTGGCGCTCCTCGGGCCTTAACGTGGAATGGGTTCCCTGCCTCAGGATGTCGTCAGGACAGAGACTCTGAGTCCCTAGGTCCCTGAAGAATCTGAGCGTCTGCAGTTTTCACTACTTCTTGGGCAGTGACAATCCTGCCGATCTTGGGGGCCATACTTTGAGAGTCCAGGTCCTGGAGCCTCGGTTCTCAAACACCGCTGTGAGCCACAAGGCCTAGGAAATCTCCACATCCGGGCTCCACCTGCAGACTTCTGCCTCACTAGACAGGAAAGGGCCTGAGTATTTGCATTTCTAACTCTTTTCTGAGGGATATATCTATAGCTGGTCTGGGGACCCCACTGTGAGAACCACTGGCCTGGATTACTCGGATAATGTCCCTTCCCCTGGTCCCGCAGAGCACCTTTGTGAGCTTTCTAGCAATGCGAGGGCTTAGATCTAAATAGTACCCCCAAAGCTCACATGGCTTTGTGGGGGGAGGCTTTTGGAAAGTGCGTCTTGAGTGCGCTGACTGCCCACGTGGATTAATCCATTTCATGGCGCTGTTTGAAGGCTGTGGAAATGGGAAGTGGAGCCTAGTTGAGAGGGTCCCGGGGCCACGACCTCGGAGACTGTATAGGTCATAAGCAGTCACTGAACCCAATATTTAACAATTATTTATTGATGTTTTATTTATTTAGTATGGGGTCTCATCGCGCAACTCAGACTCATGGTGATCCCCCTGTCTCAGCCTCTCCAGTGCTGGGATTACAGGTGTGTGCCACCACGCCTGGTTTTGGTGGTGCAGGGTTCCAGGACTGGCACGGCATGCAGTATCAGGGATTGTACTCGGGTCCTTGTGCTTGCCAGGCAGGCGCTTAGGCCCCACTGAACCCAATTTCTACTCCATTCACAAACCAATCGTTTTCATACAGAGCAAATTTCTCACCTCCTGTCAGTGGAAAGAGTGTCAAACTAGTGCAGGAATAACTTACAAGAGTCGAGCATCTATTTGGAACTACAGCCTGCCACATCCACTCCTAGATGTTCTGAACTCTGAGTGATCTATGACTGCCCTTGATACTTAACGCTGCATGGTGACTACAGTATATTTATTTAGTCTTAATATTTATTTATTTAGTTTATTTATTTATTATTTATTTATTTAGACTATATTTATTTAGTCTTAATTTGCAAATGTCATTACCATCCCCATTGCCTTGGTAACAACGACATCGATGGTGTGGAACTTGATTGCTCTAAGAGATCTCTGGCAGATGGATAGTTGTGTTTGGAATAACAGGCATCTTTCTGGAAAGGAAGATCTGCCCCAGTGGGAAGGAGGCTAGGCAGAGTTCTGGTGGGATCAGAATTCTGATATTTTCTTGCTTTTTTCCACTTCTGCTGCTCCCCTCCTATTTCAGATACAATTGAAGGGTACAGGAAAATATCCCAACTGCCGTATGAAGCTCTGGAGAGAAAGCCTCACAGTCTCCCCCCACCCCCATTTCAAGGAACTGTGTCATGATGAGGAAAAACAAAGGTGTTGTCTCTTTGAATCTAACCTCTGTCTTTCTTGCTTTATCTCTTTCATTTTTGAAAGCAATTTATTGAGAGTGATTGAAAAACACTGATGTACAGAAAGCTACATTTGGTGTGCTAGTTTTGAGACAGGCCCTCTCTGTATAGTCTGAGCTGGCCTCGAAATCATGGCAATCCTCCTGCTTCAGCCCTCCAAGAGCTGAAATTACAGTGCTATCACCACGGCCCACTCAAACTACCTATTTAATGTTTGCATCCTGAGGACTTTGGAGACAAGTGTAGTGCCTGCCTTTGAAAGCCTATCCTAGTTTATTATATATATATATATATATATATATATATATATATATATATATATGATAGGCTGGGATATATATATATATATATATATATATATATATATATATATATCCCCTCCAAATTTCTTTTGCTGTTAATTTGTAGGTATTTCTTATATTTTTTTTCCTATTTACCCTTTGGATATATACTTTGCAAATATTTTCTCCTGGTCTAAAGGTTGCTTTTGTATTCGGGTGCTTGTTTTGATGTGTTAGGGTCGCACCCAAGAAATCATCTCTGATGCCAATATCAAAAAGATTTCCCTTGTATTGTCTCCTAGGGTTTGATAGTCTCAGAATTTATTCATCCACATTTAGGATCCAAAGTCTTTCATCTGCTTTAAGTCTATTTTTGTGGATCATGTAAAATAAGAGACCAGTTTTACTCTTTGTACAAGGAGATCCAGTTATTCCTTATAATGAGAATGTCCTCTTCCTGGGTGTGTTCCCAGCAGCTTTGTCATGGATACATTAGTCAGGTATTTATACAGGAGTTTATGTCTGGGCTCTCTACTGGGTCCTCTGCTCTGCATATCTATCTTTTGTCATTTTTTCCTTGTTTTTTTTTTTTTTTTTTTTGGTGGAGTCTCACCAGGTGATGCCGGCCAGCCTTGAACTCACTTATGTAGTCCAGGCTGGCCTCAAACTCATGGTGATCCCCCCCGCAAGCCTCTCGAGTGTGGGATCACAGGATATGCCACATGCCCAGCTCCATGTCTGTCTTGCTGCTAGAACTATACAGTTTTAATTATCAAAGCTTTGTCATATATTTTGAAATTAGGAAGTGTGATGCCTCCAGCATTATTCTTGTTTGAGATCGTATTTTACCTTCTGGTGTTTTGTGGTTTCATAAGTTTTTGATTTTTCAAATTCCTGTAAAGAAAATGTCAGTGACATTTGATGCGAATTGATTGAATCTGTACAGCGTTGGATGCTCAGATGTTTTAATAATTAGTAATTCTCTACTCCCTTCCAGTCAAACTCCATCCATAGCCTGGAAATTTACGAAGGACAAGAATCATCCTGCTGTTTTTTCCCTTGTGTCTTTCTTGCTTCATGGGCCAGTGCATAGCAGGTATCCACTGAGCAAAGAACGGTGAAAAGAAAATGAAGAGCCAGGCACGGCAGCTCTTGCCTATAATTCCAGCACTCTAGGCTGAGGCAGAAGGACTACAGATGCAAATCCAGCCTGGCCAAATTGGTAACTACATGAGACCCTGTCTCAAAATTTAAAAAAAAAGGGGGGAGACTGGAGACATGGCTCAAAAAGAAGGGTTTGGGCTTAGCTCCCAGTACCACACAGACACACACACACACACACACACACACACACACACACACACACACACAGAGTTGCCCACACGTATATACATCAATGAATGAAAATGAAGGATCTTCATGAAGGTGGTGGAGCTGGGACCTGGATACCATTCTGTATAAGTTTACAATCTCCAGTCTTCCTAGAAACCATTTGTGCAGGCACCAGAATTCATTCATGTGCGGTTGAGGAGTGTCTTTAGAATGGAGATGAGTAGAATGGACTCTACTGGGTCCTCTGCTCTGCATATCTATCTTTTGTCATCCCTTCCTCCCAACCTTGAAGCCAAGCAGAAGGATTAAAAGAGTGGAAGTGCCTTTTGCTAGGTCTCAGTAATTTCAGTGTGCTAAGGCGGGGCTTCCCCCATAACTGGAGATCTGTGTTGGCCAGAGCAAAGCTACCAATGCTTGCTTTTCCACACTACCTAAAAGGTTTTACCACTCCGGGAGGCTGTTGTCCTAGGCAGTATGAGGAAGTCAACCAGGGACTGTAGCACTTGCCTGTAATTCCAGCCTTCAGAAGGCTGGGACAGGAGGACTGCAGGGGCCTCAAGGCCAGACTAAGGTATCTAATGAGTTCAAGACCAGCCTGAACTACATAGTGAACATCTATCTCAAAAAACAAAACAACCCAAGAAAGCAGAAACAGACGCTTCTTTCTTGCCAGCCCCCTGAGGGTTGGGTGTGGCCACATCTCTAGGCCCACTGAACGGGCTGTGAGTGGCTCCACGTCTTGTCCATGGTACAGCACACAAAACCAGGTGTGTGTCTTCCATAGTGTCAGTGGGGGATGGAGATGATGGGGGACACAACATCCAGTTGTCAGTGCCATCAGCAGCCTGGATCCTTGTGGGACCATCAGGAGCTGAGAGACTTCCATCCACCACTGGCATGACAGAGAAATCCACCTGCATAAAATGGGGTCACTAAAATTTCAGGGAAATGGACTGCAGCGTGGTCTCCCCCACTCTGACTCCCCTCCCTCCCCAGTCACCTCTCTGGCTCACTGGGAGCTTTCTCAGAGCTGGTGTCTCCCTGAATCTTGCCCACCCCTTGTAGTCCCAATCCTGTCCACCTCCCACAGTCCCTTGCTCCCCTGAATCTTCTCTGGGAGCCCTCACTCCCCTGATTCTCCCTGATCTTCATGAACTTCATTCACATTTCCTGAGGGTCTATCACATGCCCAGTGGGTTCAGTAACAATGAAGGAGCCCATGTTATAAGACAGAGAAATGCCCGCTTCCTGGCCGTATCACCTCTCTGGTCTCGGCCTCTGATTTACTTCCTAGTTCTCAATGTGTCCATGTGACCATCCGCTGCTCTGGTTTTATGAGCCCTTGGCAGGCCAGAGAGGATGCTTTTGTTCTTGGATCACCTTTCTTTGACTTCCCTTGCTCCTCTCTTCCTTCTTCTCTGTGAACTCATTGCCTTGGGCTGTCAGATAAACACATCTTCGAGGTCACCCCAACCTGCAGGAGCTTCCTCCCTGAAAGGGGCTGCCTCATCCATCACGAGGTGTAATCCTCGTGGGGTGTGACGCTGGCTCTGCTTAGGCTCCGTCTCCTCCCCCAGCCTTGCACTTGGCTGCAGGCAGCTGCGTGATTCGCACACAAGCGAGGCTGGCTGCAGGGGCAGAAGGCAGCTTGCTGTGACGGCATTGCTGGCTCATGGGACCTGAGCATGCGCCGAGGCGCGTGGTTGCCGTGGTGCTGAGTCTGCTACTTGCAGTTTGGCTCCCCTGGGAAAGGTGTATGGGTCCTGGTGGCTTAGCTCTCCCTGGATTGGATGCTTCCTGTAGCTGCAGGAACCTGGGCATCAGAGCTGGTGCCCAGATCCTGCCCATGGCGAATGGGCTGCTGAAATAAACCAGAAAGTCAGAATTAGATCTGGAACAAGAAGCTGAGTCTAAGGGCTCCTCGGGCCAGGTACTTCTGCCATCACTCTGTCGGTTTTGTCTGAGATGAAATGATCTTCATGGTGATAATAATATCCACCATTTTGTCAACACTGGTGCTCTGCTAGGCCTAGGGCAACCTACAGTGGAGGGCATGCAGCTTTCTGGGATGGGCGAGAGCTCATTATCCACACAGCGTGGGCACCAAAGCTGGAAGAGCTGGAGTCCTAGACTGAGGTGAGCCAGGGAGGCAGTGGAGAACCAGGATTCAGACCCAGGTCTGGAAACCTCCCAAGCTGTGATGGCTGATGCTTGGTGTCAGCTTGAGAAGTTCTGAAGCAACTCAACAGTCCCACATCCTGGGGTGTAGAGGACGTCCCTGATCCCTAGAACGTTGTTCGTTGTGTCGAATTGAGAAGTTAAGTCTTTAGGTGACTCAGCAGGGGACCAGGGTCCTCACTATGTCAGCATCCTGAGCCTGTGCAAGAGGGGGGCACGGAGACTGTGTGAGTGCCACACCCACCCGAGGGCGGGGAGCCTGCTTCCAATGTAAGAGGGGAAAAGGGGGCTCGTTCTCCCCGGTTTTGCTGTTGCTGTCTTCTTCTGCCTTGAGCCATTGCCCCGCACATGCCAGCCAGCCTCCATTCGTCACTGACCATGGACTGAAGCCTCCACACGCTGAGCTAATACAGTTTTGGTGCCTTGAATGTTGGGCGTCCAGTATTCAGTTCCAGCAAGAGCAGAAAAGAAACCAAGACACAACCTCGCCCCCTGCACTCCCGAGGTCTTGCACCTTCCTGTTCGTGGGTGGCGCAAAGCGGCAGGGCCTTTCAACCTCTTGCCTGAGCCCGCGGTGACTATGGATAGGACTCAGCGGCCTCCTCTCCAGGGAATGGCTGGATCGCCTAACTTTACGAGCAGGGCTAGGGAGCGGTAGAGATGGAGCCCTGAGTCGGTCCGTGTTACTCAGTAAATAGTGCCCGTGGGGAAGAATTCAGTTGAGTTTGCTTGCACAGTTGTTTCCCGGCCTTTCTGTTTATCCACAAACTCTTGACTCTTCCCAGACCAAACTGTTTTTGGTTTTGTTTTCTGACTGATGGAGAACGTATTCTCCTAGAATAGAGAAAACAGACCTTAGTTAGAAACCAGAGTCAGGAAACCAAGGTGGGCTGCGTGCAGCGCCATCCGCCCACCGTCTGGGCTGTACCAAGCTCTGCGCCCAGTAAAGGGGCAGCGGACCTGTACAACTCAGTCCCGCTGGGGCTCTCACGTCTGCTGCGGGCAGCTTTTCTGCTAGCCTGGAGCTCGTTTCTGCATGCCGGGCGCCTTTCTCCCGAGAGCCTTTGCGTAGGTCTACGAGGCTGTGCACCGATCTCCTCACCTGAGAACAGCTCTCCAGGCTCGGGTTTCTGCAGAACCTCCTTAACCGGGCTGGCTTTGGCAGGTTCCTTCCATTCCGTGGCCCTTTCTCCTTCACACCGCAGTCGGCGTAGGAGGGCACTTCCTGTTTCCGGAAGGCATCTAGGTTTTCTATCTTTATTAACCGGCTTCCTTGATAGAATGGGAGTCTGGTGGGAGCAGGCACCTTCTTTGCCTTGTTCCTCGTGATGTCCCCAGGGGACGGTGTGCCTAGAACGTAGCAGTAGGTCCCCCATCAGGCGTGGTTGGGTAAGTGGCCTGGGGCACTGCATGACACAGTGGCTAAAGGGCACCCTGGTGCCTTGATATTTATACCCACAGAAAGGCTGGCAAACACTTCCCGGCACGCCGTGGGTGCGTGATAATGGCCAAACCATCGCTACCTGGACGTCGCCGGCCTCATCACCACTGTCAACATCACTCTCGCTGAGAGTGGAGGGAAGATGGAGCAGACGAAGCAGGAGCAAGCTGCTGATTCGAGATACTCCTGTAATTACTCACTGGATCCCTCCCGTTATGGCTTCTTTCCACCTGCTGGGCCCTGCGCTAAGTGCTCGATGTGCAATATCTCAGGTAACATCACTTTGAGACGCTCGCGTGTGTGAGACAAAAGAAAGAGCAAGCAGGATTCCCAGAACTCCCCGCCCCGCCCACCTGCCTCCTTCTGCATCTTCTGTGCTGTGGAAACAGGGACGCTGGAGTCCCATGAACTGTCAGAAAAGTGTGCCCGAAGTAGGGTGCCAGCCAGCAACTTTTGGTGAGATACAAGTTCATAAATGTCCCGAGGGATCCAGCTGTCCCTGCAACAGCACGGCAGGACCTTGAGTTGGGCTTTTCCCCCTCTGGACTAATATTTCTCTTGCAGCAAAGTGCAAATATTTTTTTGGGGGCAGGGGACTGTTAGCTCGCCCTCTGGCAGCATCGGCAGTGGAGCCAGGTCCAAGGTACGAGTGCCAGTCCCAGGGCATTATGGGGTATCCTGCTTAGCCTGAGCCACGATTTCACATTTTTTTCTGACGTGGTCTTCTCAGAAGCAGGCAGATGCCCTCATCAGCCCCCGGAAGGAGCATTAGCCGCTGTGAAGCGCAGGCTGTCTGTGGGGAGACCCCACGGGGCGGTCAGCGTGGCTTCCTTATCTCTCCTGGTTGCAAGGCAGGTCCTGCTGATGATTCAGTTTTCCTCAGGTCACTTTGAGGTCAGCCATGTTTGTTGCTTCCAGGCAATTGGTTGTGTCTCCTCCTGACACTTGCACAGGAGGATTCAGACATTTTTTTGTTGTTGTTTAAAATTTGAATGCAGATTGTAGTTTAGAAATCTTGGCCCATAGTGAAGGGCTTTTGGGGGAAGCTTGTTAGGGTTGGCTGAAGATATAAATGAAAGTAGAAATTTCATCTGCAAACTCATGTAGGGTGGAGGTGCTATATATACTTGCTATATATCCTTGATATGAGTTTTGTGTAATGTGAAGAGTAATCAAAAATCATCCTTGTAGGAATGGCAAGCATTTCTTTTCAGTGGCTATTGGTGATTGATTGGTGGTGGCTGTGTGGAGTTGAGAAGTGTTCTGAGGCTCCATCTGACCTCAGCAAGAAAGATGACAAGGATTGATTGGTGATGTCTGCATGGAAGGACTGACTGCAACTCCACCAGTGGCTGTGCCTGTTCACCCGGCTTTCTGAAAGATGGTCACTGGAGCAATACAAGACCAAGCTCAGCCTGGGCAACTTAGTGACATAACAAGACCATGTTTCAAAAGATAAAATAAAAATGACTGGAAACATACCTCAATGTGACGGCCCTGGGTTCAATCCCAGTGCCACAGAATACATGCACGCATGCACAGTTAATGATGTCTGCTATGGGTGGAGCCATGCAGAGTTATCAGCTACAAATCAAATATATGTTTCCCTACTTAAAGTCTAATTATTTCATTTTCCAGATGGGCAACCCAAATCCCAATAAAAGTTGCTTGTCCCAAATGACAAAACCAGTTCTACATTAATTCCTGCCCAGGGTCTTCCCCACCACATGAGAGCCAGCCCACCCAGGAAAGAGAGCAGACTGATCGAGCGAAAAGGCGGTGTGGCATGCTCACAATGTGAACGGCGTGCTTGGCGTCCACCAGCATGGGGCATGCTGGGCATAAACCCACTGTGGTTTATTTTAAAGCCCTCCTGATTTTTTTTCTTTGTAAATGTCCTGAATGCCTGAATTATTTTAATAGGCCACTCTGTACCCATCTTTTACAAGTCCTAGGAACTTCTTGAATTTACACAGTTGGATTAAGGTCATTGCGAGACAGGAGGATGCAGCTCCCACAGGGCGTATCCAAGCGAGAGGGCCTGGGAACTTGTTATTTGTTGAGTGATGGGCTTGAAATTTCTCCCCATGGTATGTTATATGCCCTGATCCTTTTTTCTCCATAGCGTCCTCTCCCAGACCTGTTGGCTGAAAAATAAACTCTGGACAGCCCTAGCGGAGTGGGAGGAGGGGAGCAATCGTTCTATTCCACGTACTCTGGAGATGTGAGATGAATGCCTTTTTGTCTCCCGTCTGAATTCCATAAGTTGATGCTT
Source organism: Capromys pilorides (assembly GCA_004027915.1). Classification (NCBI taxonomy): domain Eukaryota; kingdom Metazoa; phylum Chordata; class Mammalia; order Rodentia; family Capromyidae; genus Capromys; species Capromys pilorides. The sequence goes on along the minus strand of PVKN010002261.1, from coordinate 30,343 downwards.
AAGGTGATCTCTGCTTATTGGGGGGGAGTGGGGTACTGTGAAAGGAAACCCAGGCTCTAGCACAGACAAACAAAGGGAAGGCAAGCATTTTCAATGATCAGCATGCAAGCCTTCTTTTCCTTAGCAGGCAGATCTGTCCTGCTTTTAAGTCCCCAGCACAGCGGTCCTGTTCAGGGCAGAAGGACAGTCAAAGTTCTGATTGGGAAACCACAGGGCCGTGTCTCATTCCAGATCCTTCCTGCCCCACAGTTTCACTCCACCACGGGGAGGAGCCGAGACAAAGACAGAGGACATCCCCCGGGGCAGAATTCAGATGCAGTCTACCAGAGGCCACCATTTCTGGGGAGCCCGCACGTGCCAGGGACCCTGTGCCTCTTGTCTGAGTCTTCGTGGCTACCCTAGAAGGTGCCCCTGTATTCTTCTTTTTCACAAATGGAGCAGCTGAGGTTCGGGGATATGAATGAACCTTCTTAGACACTTTATTTCTCTTCATATATTTATACACTTATTGAATATTTCTAGGCCCTTCTACTAAGCCAAGAATTTGGTGTTGATCATGAATTAGCATATCGATCTCATCTCTGTTGCTGGAGCAAAATATCTAAAGTCTACGATTTATTTTATTTTATTTTTTAAAGCTTTATTTATTTTATTTTTTAATTTTTTGGTACCAGGGGTCGAACTCAGGACCTTGCACTTGCCAGGCAGGCACTTAAGCCACTGAGCTATCTCTCCAGTCCCCAAAGTCCACAATTTAAAGGAGAAGTTTACTGTGGCTCTTGGGTTTAGAGATTTAAGTTGGTGGTATGGTGGGTCCCAGGCAGAAATATCATAGCAGAGGGCTATGGAGGAGAAAGAGTGTACAAGCCATGGCATTCAGAAAGCAGAGAGCAGAAAAGGAGCCAAAGAAAAAAGGGTGAGAGACCAGACAGGGTCCCCCCAAACATGCCTCTGTGCATCCCCAACACACCCATAAGTGGGTTTTACTAATCTCTTAGGGCTCTCCAGAGTCAACCAAGTCAATAATCAAGATTAACATTATTTTTAAAAATGGCAAATTTAAAAAGTACTGGTCAGTGCAAAAAATGTTGGGAAAGTGGTAGCCCTCGGGGAGAGAACAGAGGCACAGTTTATGACTTATAAGCAATGGAACCCAGAAACGGCCTCAAGGGAAAAATAAACGGTTGTAGCATTCCTTAAAGGCAAGCAGACAAGTGAGGGTGAACTGTAAGGCAGCCGAAAGCCAGGCCCTGGCATGCCTCACTCAGACCACAGCTCGCCTCCGGCCTCTGACCTGGAGTCATCTCAAAACAGCACAGTCCTGGCCCAGGGTGCCCTCATGGGGGCTGCAGCCACCTCCCGTGTGGTCACCCTCCATTGCCAAGCAGCACAGTGAGTGCAGGGGGATGCTCCACAGCTGGGTGGCCACAATGCTTCGGTGATCTCCACAGAAGGGCAAGGACATGGACGCCTAGCTCTGCCCCCAGCTCTGCCACTGTGCTGCCTTGGGAGAGCTCACCAGACCCACTCAGCTGCCCATTCTCCACTTTGTCATATGCAGCTAATAGCAGCCCAAGAGCTAGAAACCAGGGTTGGAAAGATCAAACAAATGGAGGGATGCTAAGGACCAACGATGGAACAATATTTAGTAAATGCAAGTTATTTTGAAAGCCCCCAAACTAGATGCCATGGAAGACAGTGACTAGAGACTAACACAGAGTGACAGTGTGAGACACCAGGGACCACAGTGTCCTGGAGGTTCTGTTACCATAATGAAGGGACAGGCAGGCATGGCAGACACAATGGCCCTGGAACTCTGTTCCCAGTGCTTCATGGGGCTGTGGATCCAGATGCTGGCCATGTCTACTGGCCCAGCTTGAGTTCATTAGGCCCTAGATCACCCAGACAGATCAAAGGAAACCCAGAGATTGCTCAACAGGCCGGTGACTGTCCACCAGGGAATGGAATTCCAACTTGCTGGGGTAGCTCAGGACAGAGCTGTGGGCCTGCACTCTCTCTTCCCAAAGGGGTGGGAGGCTGACAATGTGGAAAGAGGTATGGAGGCTTTAAAAATAAAGACCTGGTCCCGAAATTCAGAAAACTTGACGTCTACAGGGGGGAAGACATGGAAGGCCACAATTAAAAGAGGCAGCTAATTTCTTTATTGTTCTGGTAAATGTTTAATGAGGTTATAAAAAGGAACAATAAACACAAGAACAATGAAGCAGAAGGAAAGTCAAAAATGAAATACACAAATTCATGGAGAGGGTGAAGCAAGTGAGGGGAAAGAAAGAGAAGAGGTGGCGAGGGATAGCAAGAGGCTGGAGTGGTGGCTGGGCTCACAGGAGTGCCCTGGAGTCTGGGGTCAGCCTCTACTGAGGACGGGTTTGAGCTCAGGGAAGATGCGACATCTTGCAGCATCTCTGCTTCCTAGTCTTGAATATGGGAATAGCAAAACTGACCTGGAGGACTTGGGGGTCACGGAAGGTCAGCAGGTGTATCCAGCCTTTGGGGCGCTGCTCCCATGGGGACCTAATGGTACTGAGCTTCCCCATTTACCTATTCTCTGCGAAAGTTCCCAATGGAGAGAGCTCGACATGCAAGGAACAGCAGCTGTACAAGAGGAGGGAGAGTGGGAGAAGAGGAGGAGGAGGAGAGCAAAGAGGAGGAAGAAGAGGAAAGGGAGGAGGGGAAGGGGAAGGAGAGAAGAGGGAGAGGCACCATGTATTGCTTCTAGTTGCTTAAGTGTATAGATCTGGCTCTCCATCTCTGTTAGCTGTGTGACCTTAATCAAGTGCCCAGCATCTAGTGACCTTGGTCTCCAGTCCTTAAAGTGGTGGTGAGCCTGGCCAAGGTAGAGACTACTCTCTGTACATACCTTCTTTTCTTTGGGAACTCAGTCAGACTACATTTCCCAGACTTCCTTGCAGGAAGAGTGCCCATGTGACTTGCGTGACCAATAGAGAGTGGGCAGAGGTCTTACAAGCACCTGTGCCTCCCTCCCTTCCCCCTTTTTCTCTCTGTGAACTGTATCTGGAAGGGATGAGGCCGAGACACATGACAGAGGATGGCATGCTGGGAGTCTGGTGGGTAAAACTGCAGAAAGTGTCAGATCAGGTTCTTGTATGAAGAGATAAAAAATAACTATATTTTGTAGAATACTAATATTTTGACATTTATTTGTTTGGCATTCGATTTAAAGCATTAAAATTATTATTATTTTAATTGTGCATGTTGATAGAGTATAGTCTAATAATTCCACATGCGTACACAATGCATAAAATAAAAGAAATCAGGGTCAGGCCTTTTTTAAACATGTTTTAAAAATTTCATAATGAAAATTTTTCTTCTTTCTTTCTTTCAGTACAGAGATTTAAACTTAATGTCTTTGCACTGAGCTACATCCACATTCCTTGTTTTACTTTATGATTTTTTTTTTTTTTTTGTGAGACACGGTGCTGGCAAGCCATTAAATTGCCCAGGGTGGGTGCCAGCTTGTGGTCCTCCTGCATCATCCTCTCAGTGTGTTAGGCCTACATCTGTGAGTCCTAGCTGGTTAGGAGTGTTTCTCAGGTGCCATGCATTTAGCAGTTGCCGAGAGGATGCACCAGCCCCATATGCAATGACAAGCTGTGAAAGCCTCGCAGAAAGGGTAGTGCAGCATCTCTTCCTGGCAGAGGACAGACTGCTAAGATACCCAGACCGGCCCCAGCAGGATGGGGCCCGCTGGTAACACCTCTGCCGCCTGACACGTCTGGCATCCGTCTGAGTCTAACCGGATGCTCTTTCCCTCCCCGTGTTCCCAGGTCGCCACTCCTGGTCACTGGGTCAGGTCTTGGGACGGCCACAGATGTGGTCTGCAGTGCAGTTTGCACCCTTGAGATTATGCATTGCACAGTTTATGCAAACAGCAGCTGAACTGCTGCAAGTGCCTCTTTGAAAGGAAAACTAGGACAGGAGGGGTGACAAGCACCACTTCACCCCTGTCTTGCTTCTCCTCGATCCTCACACCTCGCTGGAGCCTCGGACACGGGGGAGTTGCATTGCTGCTGTGTCTGGCTCCTTAGTTGAAGCTGCTGCACCGCAGCAGGAATCGTGGGCCGTGTTACTGCAAATGTCTTCTCTCTGCCTCGCGGATCCACACAAACTCTTGTTTTTCAGCAGCCTGTTGCCTCGAGGTCCCTGTGGGCAAACCAAGAAGTAAGACCTGCGCCTCAACTGCGCTGCTGCTGTCTAGCTCTGTGTCTCGTTTCCCCGGCGCTTTATTTTTGGCTCTGACCTCAGAGGCCTGCGGCATTAAATCATCGCTGGAAAAGGCTGAGGACAGCCTGTTATAAGAGAACAAGTACATGGTGCTAACTCACCCTCCCAGCAAGAATCGCGATCTGGCACCGTGAGAACAGCGCTGCATTGTGTCGCCGCGGCCTGGGAGGACAGTGCCCTGGCAGAAGAAAGGGTGGCCTGAGGCTCTGGGTGGCTGGGTTTGCTGGCGACGTCCGTTCTCCAGCATCACACCCATCCGCTCCCCCGGACTCGTCGGTTGTAGGCTGTCACATCTTCCGGCCCAGCGACACCCGTGTCTTTGTCTTGAACTTGCCAGCAGCTCAGAAACAACTGCTGCCCCTTGCACCAGAGCTCAGGAGACCCCGCAGCTGACTCTGAAGGAGTCCCCGCTACGTGTCCCAGACAACACACACAGCTCGTGTTATCTTGGCAACACCCAGCTGGCCTCCTGTGAGTCAGAAAAAAGCCGAGCTGATGAACAGTCTCAGAAAAATTAGGAAGGTTTCCCGAGATGATTCTCTTAGCTCATCTACACGGAGCACTCGGCAAATGGCAGAGTCTTCCTTTTATTTTTTATTTTTTAGTTCCTACGCCTGTCCAAAGGCAGAGATAGCATCACGGTGCCCATTTCACTGATTAGGCAATTGGTGAGCAACGACCCAACAAAGGAAGAAGCCAGTCTGCAGACGCCCGCCAGTCCTGAGGCTTGCGTTTGAGTCCAGCTCCATCTTCCCCCCTTTAGGCCTCAGTGCCCTACATACAGCCAAACAGGTTTGGCAAACTCCGAACTTTTGAGAAGCCTGGTTTGCAGAAGGCATGACGCAGGCTCAGGGTGTGAAGAAGACTCCGCTCACTGCTGTTGCTAAACTATGGCGTGTCACCCATGTTTCTTTAGCTCTTTACCAGGTAGGAGTCTGAGTACCGGAAGTGTCTGGCCCTCAACATAGCTAGGAGAAGGTTTCAGAGCAAAGCCATGTCAACAACACAGGGGCAGAATCTGGACTGAGGCAGTGTCTTGGCCTCAGAAGAGTCTATGTCTTCATTCACGTGCCCAGCACCATCTACGCGGGGCTTCCCAAGGCTAGCAGCAAGAATATGAAATGCTGTCTTGTATGTTTCCAACTTTGCCCATCTTACTGAAAAAAGAAAAGGCTTAGGTGGTAAACAGCAGATCAACACAAAGCTTTTCCAACCGTGGGCCGCTGTCTCTGGCGAGGGGTCTTTGGAAGCGCATGAGTGGGGGCTGGGTTCTCCGGTCCTGGTGACCACTCTGCAGCTGGAACGTGAGAACCTGACAAGGTACCTGAGATTTATGTACCACACTGCTCCTTCTGCCATTGATCCCAATCCCTGGAGAGCAGGGATCCCCACATCACAGGGGCTCAGAGAGGGGAAGCAAACTTTCCCTGGGGACCCAACTGGGGAGCGGCTGTCTCTGGATGACCCTGCCTGCAGACCTGACACTCACGGAGACTGGGGAGAAAGAGGCACCCCTGGCACAAGGGCAAGTGCTTACCATGGTACATTGTGCCAGGCACATTTTCTGCAATTGTCTTCTACGTCATCGCCATCACAGGCTTGGTGTTCTGCGCCAGTTGTTCCCACTTATACCTCTGCTGATTTCAAATCCAGGTTCCTGCCCCCAAATCCTGAATTCTCAAGAAAGGAGTTCCTGGTGGAATCCAGGAATTCTCCTGTGTCTCCAAAGGATTCAGAAGCATTTGTAAATCTGAAGCATGTGGTAATCACTGATGTAAAAACGCCAAGACACTGTGCTTGCTAGTGATTCATGGAGTCTCTTGAAATGATGATTCAAGGCTTTCTTGTTGGTGTTTTGGGCAATGGTCCCTCCAAGATGGAAAGATAGCCCCAGCCCGTGCAAGCCCCTGACGGGCCTAGCTGCTGCCTGAGCCTCTACCACAACCCTGGCAGTCCACAACGACCTTACCAGGCTTTGCTGCTTAAATCCTGCCCACAAGTTCAAGGCAGAAGGCTGAGTGCACCATTCCACAGCTGGAGGAACTAACTCAGAATTCAAGAGTCTCATGAGGTCACGCAGTGAGGAGGAGGCAGAGCTAGGAATTGGATCCAGGTTCCTCTATGGCCTGTGTTTCCTGCTTCAGTAGAAACAGTAGGAATCACTTATTCTGATTTTCCTGAGAAAGACACAGGGGCCAAGTGGGGTCCGTGGACCAGGAACTGTTCGAACAATTTCCTGCTAGCTGATGGCTTCAAATGGCAGAAATGTGTCCCCTCACAACTCCTTACAGGCCAGAGCCTGGGATCAATGGCAGAAGGCATGGCGTGGTCCATAAATCTCAGGCACATCGCTCATTGCAGCCACAGAGCGATCACTAGGAGTAGAGGTCTCAACTCGGCATCACAGGTCGAAGCAGGGTGTCAGAGAGGTGGTGCAAAGGACCCTTCCTGACCGCCGTTGGCAGTGGGGGCACCCCTCCAGTCTCTGCTACTGTCCCCACGAAGCTTCTCCTCTGTGTCTCTTAAAGCTCCTTTTGTGTTTCCTTATAAATATATCTGCAGTTAGGACCTACCAGATGATTTGCAGAAACAAAATCATCAAGATGATTTTTTTTTTCAAGATCCATAATTAGATCTGCAAGATGCTTCCCAAATGTCACATTTATAGTTTTTTTGGGGGAAGGTTACTCTGCAGGGATAAAATTGTGGAGCCCTCGAGCGAGGCAGCCGTGCGGCAGGATGTAGGACAAAGCTAGCCACAATTTCTCGTGTACACAGTTCACAACTGTGGCCTTTTAAAGTCACAGAAACCCAGACCAACTGAAGCTTTGCAGATGCTTGTAAGGCAGAGGGGAGGACACACGCTGGGCCACAGCCAAGAAGTCCAGGCATCCTGGGTTCAGGCGTGGTCTGCTCTGCCGCAAGACTCAAATCATTTTTGGACAGGTTTGCTCTATACCTTTCCAGTTCAGCCAATGAACATCGATTTCCCTTTCCTGTAACTCAGGTGGAAAAGCATTGATTGGCTCTTTCTGAGGCACATGACTATCCAGAAGCCAATCACTAGAGCCAAAGAGATCATTCATTCAAGAGTGGTTATAAATATATGTGCACTGAATACGTTATAAGTATCAGGAAACTGGAAGGTATTAAGTATCATTAGTAAGCAGAAGTCAGACTCTTATCCTCATGGAGTTTATATTCTAGAGAAAAATGGGGACAGTTAATGAGGAAACAAGGGCTGGCCAAATAGCTCAGCGGATTAAAATGTCTGCGAGCAGGTGCAGGGGCTGCCATGCCAGCCCTGCCCCCCTGGGGCATGCTGAGATGGCAACTGAGACTGGGTGTGGTGGTGCATGCCTGTAATCCCAGCTCTTGGGAGGCTGTAAATGGGTGGATCACTATGAGACTGATCTAGTAGTGAGACCCTGAACACCCTGTAGACCCTTCTCTGAGATGCAAAAATAAATAAATAAAATAAAATAAAACAAATACAGAAACAGATTAATAAGGGGATACAATTTAAGTTCACATCAAAATAAATGACATGGTGTCGGGAAAATAGCTCAGTAGAATAACCACTTGGCTGGCAAGTGCAAGGGCCTGAGTTCAATCCCCAGTCCTACAAAAATGAATGAATAAATGAATGAATGAATGAATAAATAAATAAATGATGTAACGCCCACTAACTAGGCTAGTGTGCAAAAAATCCTCAGAGAGGGTTGGCGCCCTTTTCACCAGTTCATTCAGGGGAAAACTTCCTGTAGATGTGGAGGATAGAGGCAGTGGCCATGCAAAGATTTGCGTCAGATCCTTCTTCCGAGTGACAGGCATAGGGGTAACAGGCGCTGGGGTAACAGCAAGCTTTGGTGGCCCAGAAATCTGCACCCTGCGACGGGACCACAGCACCAGAGCACAGCGAGTAGGAGAAGGGTCCGACGCAGGAGGCCAGGGCAGGATCTCAGGCCCGTGCGTGCTGTCCAGGACTCGCTCTCCATCTCTGGTCCATCCACCCGTGGTTGGTGGCAGCTGTCTTGTCACCAAGAACTCGTCTGTTGTGTCATGCTTCCCTTTTCTTATCACTTGTCTACCCTGGGTTAATGAGCTCTCTGAGGTCTTATTAGATCTTCCCCCAAATTCAGACTTGATCCAAGCAAACTCTTGATTTGGGAGGAAGTGGGGGAGCTGGTGAGTGACGTGTTCCCTCTCCTCTCTCCTTTTCACTTTCTTATGTCTCCAGGTGATGGTCTGTGGCCAAGGCCAGAGGTACTAAAATACCACACGAACGGAAAGCTTTGAAGCGCCTCCCTCGTCTGCCAAGAAGGAGGTGGTGTTGCCCAGAGACTCACCCAGGAATGGAGCCTCTGGCGGTTCCCAGGGACAACTGGGAGCTTTGGAGTTGATTTGGAAAAACATCTGAACTCTGAGTGGGGTCCCAGCACAGAGGCTGCAGCCCCCCCAATTCCCCCCGCCCCCCAGCCCTACTTGCTCGCATCCGATCCGAACCATAGGCTGTACTGTTGCCTTCAACTTTGGGAAACTCAGAGACATGATGTGAAATTTTGCTTCCAAATGATTCCCTGGAATCCCTTGTTTTCTGCTGATACACACGGTGACCTGACCTGGATCTGGTGGATCTCAGGGGATGCTTGTTGAGCCAATAATGCTGGCACCATCTTGGAGCTTCTTAGAAACACAGAACCTCTGGGATCCAGCCCAGACCTGCTGTATTAGAATGCATATTTGGACAAGATCCCAGTTCATTAGCATGTGCAGTTGAAGATGAAAAGGGCAGCAGGGACAAACTTTGTAAAAATTCTAGGCACATCTATGTCTTCCTATTGTGCTGGTAGCAGGCATCAATAATCAATTGCAGAGCTATTTTCTTCCTAGTTTAGAATCTTTACACCATAGTTCCACATAGCATTGGCCGATCCATGGCATCTGACCATAGCCATATCACCACCGAGGAAAACTCTTGTTTTTGCTGCTCTGTCCTCAGTGCAGAGTACAGTAATAGGCCCATCATAGGTTTCATTTATGGCTTGTGTCTAAAAGTCCCTGAAAATCCTCACAGGCTCCACGACAGGGCTTTCAGGACTCAGTGGATCATGCTGTATATTACTGGCTTAGGGCACTGATGGGTTCATAGCTGAGTGGGACCCTAGAGGTGAGGCCTGGTGGGAAGGGGGCGGTCCCATGGGCGGGGCCTGGAAGGGGAGATGTCCCTCCCCTTTCCTGGGTCCTGGTGGCTTCCGGCCTGCCTTGCCCCACTGCCACGACACCCTGCCTTACAGCCCGCTCGCTGACTATGCAATGAAATCTCTTTAGACTATGAATTGAAAAAACCTTTCTCCTTAACATGGGGGCTGTCTGGTATTTTGCCCCAGCATCAAGAACTCAACTAAGACGCTTCCTGATAGAAGAAACATGTCTTCCTCTTGTTGGTTTCCCCCGTAGGCTTCACCCGCCCCAACCCACACTCCCAAAGACTCATTTGTTACTGGGCACCCAGGCACCTGGGCCTCGGTTCGAGGTGCTGGGTTTTATTATTTTGGCCGTTTTCCGTTGTAGAGTTGAGGTAGAACTGTCAAGATCTCAGGGTTCCCGTGACCACCCTTGGGGATCGGTCTGGCTGGCACGTGGGCCTCTGCGCCTGCAGGCTTTCTGTAGCACAGAGCCCCTGTGTCCTGCTGCACCCCCGCGAGGGCAGGGCCGCGCAGAGGCGGCAGGGTGGGGGATGGGCAGGAGAGCCGGCCCGCAGGATTCCCAAGGCGCAGCAATAATGATTATAAATAGCATCCTTTTGACGGCCTTTTGATGTACTGTCCAAGGCCAGGTGGAAAATCTTTCTTCCTCTGCCTGTCCCACTAATCACCTTCCCCTCATTTTTCAATAAAGATTCTGAGTTCAGTCTGGTCTCTTAGCTACAGCATTTGTTTCCCATTAGAATACCTTTGGTGATTTCAGTGTGTTATGCTAGATAATTGCTTTAATAACAAACTGAGGAAAGACTTTGGAACATTTTAGGAAGTAATTTTTTTTTTCTTCCATGAAAATCTAACGGACACTGACATGGGACTTGGGGATAGAGACTAAAAGGGGTAGGGGGGAAGCAGGGGCTGTGGGCGGGTGAGGTACCAGAATTTATCAGTCCGCTGTGGAAGTGAAGATCGGAAGCTGGGATCCTTTCCGCACCGCAAGAACTGTGAGGGGCCCCGTGTTCATCCGGGAAGGGGCTTCGTATTTGGCAAGTGAGAGTGGGCCGACATGAAGCAATATTATCACTCCACTCTTCCAGAGATGCCGGCGCTGGGCTGCAGACAGATAGGAGGGGAATGGATTTGGGGGGCCTTGTCTCTGGGGGGGCATTTCCTCCTCTTACCTGGGGACTGCCCAAAGTGTTCTGTGTCTCACTTATTAAACAGCGTGACGTGGCCTGGTAACAGAAAGTGACAGTTTTGTTCAGACACAGGAGTGCCACGTATTGCACTTGATGCACTGTGATTTGATTGGCCTCACATGCTCTGCCAGGTTAAAAACCAACTGGTAACCAATAGCGTTTGCTTAGCTCCTATGAGGCACTTTACACCCTGCCAAAGCATTTGCATGTCCAGGGGCGTGAACTTCACAACCCGCTTGCAAAATAAGGGCAACTTTTATCTCCCTTTTTCGAATGAGAAAAACAAAGCACAGTGCTGTAGGAGACACCTAAATTATACACGAAGGGCAAAGATAGGAACAGAAAGTAAGGAGACAGGTCTTTCTCAAATGGGAAGGGATCCAGAGACAGAGGGAGAGAAGGGAGAGAGAAGAGAAAAGAGATGAGAACCAGACGAAAGTGTGCTTTGCACACCCGACTGCTCTCCTAACGGGTGTGCGCATTATGTACTACAAGTGTGTTATCATAACAATAAACCACATAAAGTTTACAGAACAGAATTCCCCATGAATGAGTCCGTTCTATTGAAGACACAGTTCACAGTGATGGACGCATCTTTCCACGGTGGAAGTCTCTGGGTTTAGCTTCTGCGTCTACTTTGTCTCCGTTCTCGCTGCAGCAGCTAGAGCTCTGGGCTTGCGTCAGTTCTGCCCTCCACAATCGCAGTCGCGCAGGGTTCATCAAATGTGTCATGTGCCAAGCGCTGGATCAGAGCCTTGCTGTGGCGCCTAGGTCGGAGGACAGCGGGGAGGGAGAGCTCGGCGGTCGCGCGATAAACAGGAACTGGGCTTTGAATAGGAGGGGCAACAAGAGAGCCACAGGGCATGCGCAAAGGTAGCGACGTGCCCACTGCGACGATGACGAAAGTGTTATTCGCTCTGAGGTCCCCTGGTTCAATTCCTTCTTCATTTGTTGAACAGACCTTTCCTGAGAACTTATTCGTGCGGCAGGGCCTGGGCAACGCCCTCAGGGGAACCTGGAGTCCGTGTTTACAGGACCCTGAGGAGTCTTGCCACGCCCAATCCTGGAGCCACCGGCAGGAGATCCCTGGAGTTCCTGAGTTCCTAGAAGCAGCCAAGGATCTTCCTCAAGCAGCGGCGCTCGGAGCTCCCAGACGGGAAGGTCCTGAACTCCCGTGACCCATTTCCCCGTCTTCCTCGCTGTCCTCCGTGCAGAACTTCGCGGCGTCCAAGGGCAGGTGCCAGCAGCCTCGTTGGACGTCTTCAACTGGTTCTGCCGTGCATTCTGTCACGTTGCCAAGGCTCTGGCGGAGTCGCAGGCTTTCCCCGCTGTAGGAGGAGGAACTCATGCATATGCATGACAGGGACCCGGGACACTCGGGCAAGAGTGTCTCCAGGGCCCCGGAAACTGGTAATGACCATAATCACCGTGATATTTGTACAACCTTCTAGTCTTTTCAAAGCAAGCGGCCGCCCCTTAATTATCTCATGACCCTTTGTGAGCAGATAAAGCGGGGTTATTATCCCAATTTTATGGCTGCAGAGCACAGAGAGGTTGGGGGACAGGCCCGGAGCCACAAAAGAAAACTGCCATTGGGCTAGATTTGAAAGGATGAGGAATAACTGGGGGCATCAGAGTGAAATTGCAACACAGACAGGTGTGTGTGTGTGTGTGTGTGTGTGTGCCCGCTCTGCCTTCCTTCTCGCCCTTCCCGCTTTCCTTTTTAAATATTATTTATTTATTGCAGTGATTAATGGGAATAACTTCTCCCTTTCTCCTCTCCTGGTCAGTGGGTGGTTTAATTCACCCTTGAAGGCCAGAGGCAGCGGTAGATTCCACGAGGCTACACCCTGGAGGCTGGACGCAGAGATTCAGGGGAGGAACGGCCGGGCGGGAGCGCAGTGCGACCCGTGGTGCGGAGGCCACGGCGGCCCCGCGGAGGCGCGGCAGACGCAGGCTTCTGCAGCTCAGCTCCAGTAGCAGGTTTTACGCACTCAGGTCCAGAGACCGCCCCCTCCTCCTCTGCTCCCCACTTACTGGGGGTCCAGGAAAGCTGCTTCCACGTGCAAGTGTCTCCGTGACCCTCTCAGGAAGGGGGTAGAGGGCCTGGCCTCGGGCTGGGATTCCACAGGTCGCCCGGAGGGCAGGGCCCAGGACCCGGGATTGGAGCAGGAAGCGCGAACGCAGACCACACTTCAAGAAAGGCCACGATGCTGACAGCTGGTCACAACACGCGCACACAGGGCCTGAGGGAGGTCCCGAGCAGAAATGCCTGCCGGCTCAGGCAGCCTCTGCCAGGCCAGGCCGAGCCTCTGCTTTCTGTCAGCCAGCAGAGCCCAGGGAGGCCAGGCCAGGCCAAGAGAGGCGCTGCTATTGGCTCCTCCTCGGCTGATTTGGTTTGGTTTTAAACTCACGGTGCTGTGCCATTCTCCACAGCACACTACTGCTTGTGGGAAGGCCGGGAGTAGGCCTGGGGTTAGGCAGGTGAGACGGAGCCAAATGTCAGAAGGCCAGGGACAGCCAGCACTGCGGGCCAGCTACACTGTGAGAAGCACACTAAGAATATGAACTCAAATGTCTCATGAGCCATAAAACAGCCATGGTAGGTAGGCCCTGGGGTTCAGCAGGTCTGTGTTCTCATCTTTTGTTTTTTAAATTTATTTATCTATTTATTTACTTGGGATAGGGTTTCACTATGCAGCTTGGGCTCCTAGCGATACTCCTGTCTCAGCCTCCCCAGCACTAGGATTACAGGTGTGTGCCTCCGTGGCTGGTCTCGGTGGCCAGCACAGTGTGCCCAGAACCTGTGCCGGCATAGCATGCAGTACCGGGGATCGAACCCGGGTCCTTGTGCTTGCCAGGCAGGTGCTTAGGCTGCCGAATGATCTCTTCAGCCCTGTGTTGTAATCTTAACTCTGGCTGGTGCAGGCTGTGTGATCATTGGTCACCCCAAACCTCAGTGTGAACATCTGCAAAATGGACCGTCCACAACCCTGAGTCACACGGCCATTGGGAGGACTGGTCATCCAAAAATATTTATTGAGTCACTTCGGTTGGCATCTTCATGTTATTTTTTGTTGTTAGCACAGAATATCTGGCAATCAGAATAGAGATTTATTTTGGCTCACAGTGAAGGGCTTTGGGGATTTCCCTGGAGCACAGTTCAGGCCCCTTCCATTTCTGGTGAGGGTGACACACTGTTTTAATTTGTGGCAGATCAGTAGGTGGTCAGAGGAGACGTATGAGTGAGCGAACAGTGGACCATTCATGGGTGAAAGCCACGAATCCACTCGTGAGGGCCCCCTGTGGGTGCTCCCTAGATGCCCCCCAGAAGCCCGCTGTGTTGATCAGTGGGCTCTCCGCTGATTGGCTCATGAGGACTCCACCCTAGGGGATTCGCCCACGATCTGATGGCACAATTAGGAATGAGAAAACAGGGTGTAGACTCTTGTTGGTAAGGGTAGATCATGGCTTGCGACTTTGGGGTCCCATCCAGCTCCCTACCCCCCCCCCGTGTCCTTTCCCTTGGACTCTTTCCCTGCCTCCCTGCTCCCTGGTGGGCACGAGGTGAGAAGCCACTCTGCACCATGGCTCTCTGCCCCAGTGTTCCTGCCTGGCTTCAGGCTCTGAGCAACAGGACCTTCTGACCATGGACTAAATCCTCCAGAACTGTAAGCCAACGCAAACCATTCGCCATGAAGTGCTTTGCTTTTTCTTGAATGTTTTGTCCTAATCATCAAAAGCTGAGTGGCACAGTGTCTGTGACCACAGTCTAATTTCTCCCAATAGGCCCCACTTGTGGTCACTGCCGCCAGGAGGAATTAATGTTCCAGCGCGTGGAGTTTAGGTAAGTATACAACCACAGCAGCTTGACCCTGGTCTAGGTGCCACGGACGCAGCAGGAGGTGACACCAGCCAAAGCCCCCACAGAAGGGCACCCACGCAAGGGGATGGGCTGGGGTTTCTGGCATAGCCACCAGCACCCATCTTATTTCCCTAGCCTCAGACAGAAATACTAAAGCTCAGAAGAGCTGAATGCCTCACTTCTCTTCCCACAGCCGGTAAGATGCTGAAAAGGGACTGGATTCTGTTCTGCTACATCCTGGGGTCCCTGCCCCGTGGACTTTTCCTGAGCCTGGGAGCAAACAGGGAGACCCAATTCCAGAGCCAGCAAAGAAAAGCAGACATCTCAAGATTGAGGAAAGAAGGTTGGTCCTCACCAGGATCTGACTGGAGAGAACAGATCAGCTCGGGGTGCCTCGTGGCTCTGAAGAAGCTTCTACTCTCTCTCCTCTCCCCCCTTTCCCTCTCTCACCTCTCACCTCTCTCCTGTCTCCTCTCTCTTTTCCTCTCTCCTTCCCCTCCCTCTCCCTCCTCCCTCCTCACCTTACCCATAACCCTGCCTCCTCTCCCTCTCTCATCTCACTTCTCTTTCCTCCTTCCTACCTCTTCCCCTCCCTCCTCTCTCCTCTCTCCTCTTGGCTCTCTTCTGTCTCTTGTCTCTTCTCTCCTCCCCCTCCTCTCTCCTCCTCGTGCCTCTCACCTCTCTCCTGTCTTCTCTCTCCTCTCCTCTCTTCTCTTCTCCTTTCTTCTTCTTTCTCCTCCCCTCTCCCTTCTTCTCCCTCCTCCCCCTCCTTCCCCTCTCTCCTCCTCCCATCTCTCACCTCTCTCCTGTCTTCTCTCCTTTCCCTCCTCCTACCCTCTCCTTCCCTCTTCCTCCTCCTTCCTCTCTCCTCCCTCCTCTCTCCTCCCTCCTCTCTCCTCCCTCTTTCCTCCTCCCTCCTCTCCTCTCCCTGCCCTCCCTCCTCCCTCCTCTTCCTCACTCCCCTCCCCTCTCTCTCTCTTTTCTTGGAAGGCTTGAAGTTAATCAACAAACCCAAACAGGGATGACCCAGGATTGAACTAGTCTGGCAAGGAGTGGTACAAGGAAGAAGCCAGCCAAGACCTGAACCCACTCCAACAAACAAGGGCATTTCCTGGGCATGGGCCAGAGTGGCACCAACTCTGAGAGCTTCTAAAATGTAGCCTAAAAGAGGAAGGAGAGGAGCAGGCAACTTCATTTTGCTTTTGGAACTCTCTAAGATGAGGAGAAACCTGGCTATTCTTAGCTGTCATCTGGGGGCTCAGTGAAAGCTTTCTTGTTTGAGTTATAGACAACAAGAGCGGTTATTAACTCCCTCCCGCTTCAGCCTGGCTGCTAAGCAGATTCCAGGAGATATTATCTGGAAGGTGCATCACTGTGTATAAATATTTTAGAGGTCAGGACCCAACACAGAGTTTGAACTTTTAAAGGCCCAAGTATGTTTATCAAGGGATGAATGTTTAGGCTTCGTTTCTGGGTGTTGGGTAATCTCGCCACCACTTTGCATAGCTGCTCTGAGCGGGTGCCAGTTGCCTTCTGAGGGCTGGGACAGGGGCCAGGCTGGCATCTAAGAGTCTTGTTTGTATGGGTAGTTTCAGGATTTGCATCCTCAGGACATCTTCGGGGCAAGAGTCTTGAAGTCAAACTTCAAAAATCTAACTCTTCCTTTGGAATTTCATAAAGGAGTTCTTCTCCCATTGAGCCATCCTGGGATCTGTGTCTTGGGAACTGTGAGATCCTGTGAATCCCATCAGGCAGTCTCAAAAGGGACTGGAGACCCCCCCCCCCCACCCCACACACACACACTGCTCACTGACATCTGGGTGCAGCTCCTGCTGTCGGTCTTGGGGCCGCACTCTTGGTAGGAAGCTCAGAGCAGAGGTCTCCAAGCTTCTCGGCACCAGGGCCTGGATTCACGGAAGAAAATCCCTCAAGGACGGAGGTGAGGGGGGTGATCTGGGGATAATTCGAGTGCGTTACTATTACTGCTACATTGTAAGCCAGGAGGAAATAACTATACAACTCCTCAGGGTGCGAAGTTAGCAAGAGCCGGGAGTCTGTTTCCTGCCACCATCCAGTCCCATCGAGGAGCCCTGGGGGACAGTGACATCTAAGTGTGTTGTTTAGATCAGATCCACTTCATAGTCTCATTTTGGTTTCTAGTGCTGCAGAAAAACTTCTTCTGTAAAGACAGATGAAATGGGCCACAAGGCTTGCTTGGACAGGAAGCTGGCTTTTCAGGGTTTTGATGGCAATCTCAGTTTCTTCCACCTGAACTTTTAAAAAAGTTTTTATTATTTTTAATAAGAAATAACAATGAGACAGTTTCAAAACACATTAGTAGGACAGTCACAATGACAAATACAATGCATATTGCTGTCTCCACAGTAGTTATTCAGAGTACAAGATGCAGCCATGATGACTTTTCTAAACACTATTAGTACAAATATTTCTTCTCACTGAGCTAAGAGAAAGTAGTGTACATAGTCCAATAGTCCATAATGGTAGTGGGTTATCAGCAGAACTGGTAGTGTAGGAAGCTGTTGGCTTGAGCCTTTTACAGCTCAGCATATCAATATGGCTTTACTTTTTATTTCTCATGGTTAAATTTTTCTGCTGGATGGTTAAGCAAGTTAAAGCAAGATCTATATAGCAAAAAAAAAAAAATCACCTTTTTATCTGACCAGGTCAGTAAAATTCCCTCAGTATTTACCCTGAAACCATGTATAGCGTTTTGTAGATCTGTTGTCAGTGCCAGCCATCTGGATGAGTCACAGCCATTGCTTGACCAGTTTGCTCTCTGTGAAAGCTGGAGAGAATGTTTTCTCTCTAGGTGACTTTCCTTAGGCACACTGCGCATTGTCAATCCCTCTGCTCTGTGGCCCTACAATCTCCTTGAACAGAAAATTTGGGACACCACTGAGTTATAGGGTGTTACAGCGCAGGTTCTCTTATGTCCTGAGTCCTCACTGACCTTAAAGGGCTAAGGCCAAAATATTGGCTACCCTTGTAACCCCTCTTTTTCTCTAATTTTTGGTCTGCAAACTTAAGTTATTAACCCTTCAGAAGAGAAGCTTAGTGGTACTATTACTCTACGATGTAGGTACTTGAGCTTAACATCACTGTCTTTTTGAATATTAAGCACCTTGGACTTAACATGGAACCTGGATGTCTGAAGACCTGAAGTTGTCTCAAGCTCCCTTCTAAGGCAGCTGTCCTTTGCAATCTCAAGCAGCTGGTCCTCTTCTAGCACAAACTAAGCCAATTCCCCTGACTTGCTAATGATTGGGCTACGGATTTATTCCTTCTGGCTTGATAGCTTTTTCTGACCCAGACTCTGGAAAGCTGAAGCAGGTAATCACATACCAGCCGGGAGAAAGGAGGCCCTGGCTCAATCCCTTCTGAAACCTTACTAACATTGTAAGTATGTCAGAAATCTCATTGCTCCCTGGTCACCCCTAATTCCAGTGTGACTTTGAATGCAGCCACTTTATTTGGCAAATGGATAACAGTTGTCTGTCTTCCCTGAAGTGATAATTTGAGTGTGCTGAGCGGGCAAGCGAGTCTTGTGACCGATTCCAGGTCCCTAGGATGTGCCGCCAGGCTTGGTGGTACTTCTGCAAGAAACCTCTAGAGTGGGTCTCATAATTTAAAATCTCTGGCCAACACAGCCCCCCTGTAGAAAGCCATGGCAGTTTTGTGTGTAAGAGAAGACAGGTGTGTTCTAAGTCTATCTCCTCATAGATTTGAACAAACTGGGGTAAGTTGAAGGCACGTACTTTGATGTGACTGAAAAGCTTAATCACCTTGCAAAAATGCTGTTATATTCAGGTGATATTTTTGTGCCAGCTGGCGTGCTTCTGTGTGTGACACAACGTGTAGGCTCACGCTCAGAGGCAGCCTCTTGGACCTGAAAACACAAAACCACCCAAGCTTGGCCACCGCACCACCCATACATACATCGACACAAGGCGAGCGGTTCAGTTCTCCTGGTCGTTCCAAGGCTTGAACGGTCCTGTAGCTTCGGTGTCATGCAGCAATCAAAGTGCACATAACGTATGATCGTGCACATTTTCTTGAAAAACGTCCCACGCAGATCCAGCATAGTTGCCTCGTTTTGATGTCTGTAGACTCACTCACGTGAGCCACCTCTCACCTTGACTCGTGAGCCCTCCATAACAGCTGCGCCTCAGCGTTCTTTGTGATGTCATCAGCTTGCCTAGTTTTGATGTTAGCAGAGCAGAGAGGAGCGCACCCCACTCTGTAGCTGTACCCTGTCCTCAAGGCTCATGATGGATGTTCTTAGCAGCAGGCAGGACCAACTCTTTTTTTTTTTTTTTTACCAGCAGTAAAGGGCTTCTTAGCTTTGGCCAAGCAGGGAGCCTCTGAGGAACGATGTGCTCCATGCAGACATATGCGTCCAAGCGGTGTCCTTCTGCAGTTGCTTCTGTTCCTTGGGTTCACTTTTATTCTATCTTTTGAAAAACTTCAGAGCCCTGTCTTTTAATGCAAGGCACTGGGTCTCCATAGGAGAAAGCAGTATTGGAGGTTTCATGGCTTTTCTGGGTAGCCAGCTGCCAAGTAGTAGACTAAGTGGTTTCAGAGACAGTGACTCACCTGTTCAAAGGGACCTATAATTGAAGAAGGTCTCCTGGTATTTTTTTAATGGCATCTTTCTCTTGGTTGGCATCACAGAGTCTTCTACTCTCTTGTCAGGAGGTCTTCCTGCCTTCCCAAGAAGCTCTCCAGTGACATTTTAAGAACTCTTTTTGGATTGGATTAGCTTGAGAGAACGCCATGCTAATGGCTGAAGCAAGTGCACATGGTGGGCAAAAGTGAACAGAAAGAAAGATTCATAGTGCGCAGGGCCCACGATGATCACAAATGCTATAATCCAAGCACTTGTAAGACTGAGGCAGGAGGACCACAGAGGATTCAAGACCATGTTAATGTACACAGTGAGTTCAAGGTTAGCGTGAACTGGATAGGGAAATCATCTCAAAACTAAAGGTAAAAAAATAAAAGAGTGGGTGGTTTATATGTGGATTGAAATAATTGGAGAATCCCGATTTAACGTCTGTCACCAGGCATAGCCATACAGCTGAAGGACATAAACTCACCTGTCACTATACACCCTGCCATCAAATGCAAATCAAATGTCACTTCAACTCTCTGATAAGGTTTTGCCAAGTCTATACATAATGTATTGAGTATGTTCTCTGCACAGCTATCCTCTTCTGCTAATCTTATTCTGTGTTTGCAGCTATTCCTCAAGGCTAGTGTCACTGTCTCAGCTCCATCTCAGGCCCAAGCCTTAGATCCTCATAAGATATGGGCAGCCTACAGTTCTCACATGTGCAGTTTATAGTACAGTTTGTGTTCCTATGAGAATCCAATTGCGCCATTGCTCTGGTAGGATGTAGAGCTCAAGGAATAATTCCACGCACAGAAAGCAGCTATAAACACAAATGAAGCTTAGCTCCCTGTGTCTCACATTTGATAAGGGATTAATGTATAAAATAAATATCAAATGGCTACAACCTAATAGCAAAAATAAACAACTGGCCCAGTTAAAGATGGGAAAAGAAGTTGACTACGCATTTTTCAAAAGAAGACATACTGATGACCAAATTACAAAGATGGTGACAAAAATGCTGAATGTTCTAATCAGTGGGGAAACAAAACTAAAATTGTGATAAAATATCACCTGCTAGGAGAGCTATTGTCAAAAAGTTAAAGGGTACCAAGTACTGTCATGGCCATAGGAATAAAAGGAATCATTATATACTCTGGGTGGAAATGTAAGTGAAAACAGTATGAAGGATCCTTAAAATATTACAAAGGGAACTACTATGCAATTCAGAAGCTCCCTTTTTGGTAATGTATCCAAAGCAAATAAGACAACTATGTGGTCTCAGCCAAGCTGACCTGCTCTCTTGTGGTTGGCTAGCAGGCAGGCACGTGACCTTAATTTTGGCCAATGAAACAAGGGGGAAAGTTCTTGGGTGCTCATGGGAATGGTGTCTTGCTGTTATAAAACAAAGAAGAAGAGGCAATGAGGGAGAAAAGGTCTAATGCGAAAGCTAATAATAAGTTCCCGGGGGAAAGCAGACAGGGCATGAGGTGGATAGGAAACCAGCACACAGGGAGGCCCAGTCATTCCAGTCTTTTTGATGCTTATTTCCACACACTGATTTTTCTCTTCTTTTTAAACTCAATGTATACATTCATTATATGTAAAGTAAATATAATTGAAGTTTTGTACATACGTATTAGCTCATTTATATGAAATGCTTAACAATAAAAACATAAGAAAAATCTCAAAACATGGGGAAAGTACTCTCTATTTTGCTTGGATAATATTCTATCTAGAAGAGAATTTGAGAACTGTGGCCACCATTTCGCACTCATCATAAGGCCCTGAGTTGGGTGGGGTTCCACCCTCTGCTTCTTCTTATTTATCAAGCATTCTTGGGGTGTCCACGTAGATGGCATGTGATGCATGTCAAAAATGCCATCATGAATAACATTCAGTCTTTGGATGGTTGATTCAGATCGCCGAATAACCAGCAGTGGAGTTGGTCTATGAGTGCTCTCAGCTGTGACCATCCAAATATCAGACATTGATTCTATTGTCTTGGCTTGTTTCTGGTGGAAAAGATCCTCTTTAATTAAGGGGGCATCTTCTAAGACACCCCTGGAATGCTGAGCACTGTAGATAGTATGGAACCTTACAGATTGCCCTTTCTCATGTTTGTCCCCTTGGTAAAGTTTAATCCCCCCTCCCTCCCTCCCTCCCTCCCTCCCTCCCTCCTTTCTTTCTTTCTTTCTTTCTTTCTTTCTTTTTTTCTTTCTTTCTGTACCAGGGAGCGAATTTAGTGCTTACCAGGCAGGTACATATGCAGCTGATCTATCTCCTCAGCCAAAGTTTAATTTATAAACGAGGTTAATACTAACAAATAACAAAACAGACCAATCATAAGCAGATACTATACTGCAGCTTATGTGACTGTTAGGGCTTGGCTCTACAGTGTCCCCCAAGGCCTCATGTCTTCAGAGACAGGAAAGGTGACTTCCGAAGGTGACTGGATCATGAGGTTACCTCGCTCCTCACTGTATTAATCCATGGATGGGTTTAGAGTCACGTGTCCTGTTGGAGGGTGAGGTCTGGTCAGAAGAGTGAGTCCTGACCTGGGAAGGTCCTGTTTCCCTCCCTAGTTCTTCCCTTTTCTTTCTGCCTCCTGCTCGCCTCCCCCCATGAGAACAGCTCTCCTCCACGCTACGTCTACCTCGCCAGCTTACCATGGACTGAAACTTTCAAAGCCGTGAACCAGAAGGAGCCACTTTGCCTCCACACTGGGGATGCTGAGCCTTGCCTCATGGTGATCCGGAATGTGACTGCGACTGCACCCTGGGTCACTGGACTCTGAGGGGCAGTGTATTAATACTAATACTCTCAAATGATAGTTGGCCACAAGCAACCACAGTCACACATTTTAAGGGGCTCACTATAACTAAACTCACCTGGATACACAAAGACTCCAGAACACACGCTGTCCATGAGTACACGGATTTTGTTTGCTTGGCTCCTGGAAAGGTGACACTATGTGTCCCTTCTAGATGGCTGCCCTTTGATCCATTGAACCTTGGTGCATGGGACAGTTCCTTGACGGCTTTCAAGAGGAAGGCACAGGGGGCTGGGAAACTGGTTACTACAGGTCACACCAGATGGCCACACTGGAGGCCCTCGACTCCAGGAAAGAGTTCCTCAGGTCACTGGAATGAACATACATACACACACACACACACACACACACACACACTCATTCATGAATTCCAGCTACAAAGAAAAGCTCATGATTGAAAGACGTGATCTTTTCCTTATTCAGACTTTCCACAATTTTGTGCATTAACGAATGAGTCACCACATTTGACATGCAACTCCATTTAAATTATAAGCTACAGGGCATCACACAAATAAAATCACCATTTTTAAAAGCCCAGACTTCAAGGCCAAGCTCTAGGAGGGCCCCGAGAGGCCTCGTTGGACAGACAGCTGGATTGGGCTTCACTTTCTCGCTCTCCTTCCACGCTCCCCTGCTACTGGTTTCCGTGGAAACCTCGTTTGCCTTGCTTACCTAGAGTCCAGGGAAACAAGCCGATGAACTCCATTTGCATCCTTTTCCTTAAGCTTCCCCTGTCCTTGGGTGGCAAAAGCTGGGGTGGATCTGCTGAGAGCGGTGGTTGTGTTATGGCTCCAGCTGAGGAGCTGTCACAGAACAACCTCAGTGTTGGGGGCACCCAGTGCAAAAGCCTCAGGGTTTCCTCTGACAGTCACGGTTGTCACTTGTGGAGTCCCACAAGCCACTGCTCCAAGTGTCTGCTTTTCTACCTCATGCTGTCCTTAAGAAATGGAGAGAATTTTGAAGCCCCATTATCCAGAGGAACCTTGGAGGTCTAGAGAGATCCAGCGATTTCCCAGTGTCTTCCTTTCTCATAGCTGGGACACAACCCTGGACACCTAGCGCGGAAAGAAGGAGAGGTTTATTCTGACTCATGGTATGGCAGTTGCGGTCCTTGCACAGCAGGCCGCATGATGGAAGGGCCTGGAGGAGGAAAAGCTGCTTACACAATGGTGGCCAGGAAGCAGAGCATCCAGGCAGAGGCTGAGAAGGGAGAGGCACGTGTCCAGGCCACCCCCGCAGCGGCCCTCCCCTTCTTCCCAGACCCTCTACCTCCTAAGAGCGTGCCACACTTTTAGCCCAATCAAATGGCTTCAGGCGCCACTGCAGCTCTGACCCAACACCCAGCATCACGCGATCGGCAGGCAGAGATGCAGGAAGCAATGGGAATAGCCAGCCCTGGACTCCTGAGCTCTCCTGCCTGCGGCTGAGACGCGTCTTCCAGCCAGCCCCTTCCCGCTGCCCTTCTTCTGCATGAGGGTGCTCAACTTCTGCTGGCGCGTGGGCTGCGTCACGCACGCTCTGCCGTGAAGGCTTCCGTGGTGCCGGAGGATGTTTAGCTACTTCCCGGGCCTCTGCCTCGCTCGATGCCAGCAGCAGCTCCAGATTCGTGACGACCGAACATGTCTCTTGTCACTGCCTGAGGTCCCCTGGGCCTCTTCCTATTACTCATCTCCTAAACGCTGGAGTCGTCCGGGACACCAGCTCCGCTCCCACACCCCCACACCCGATTTGCTCGGAAGTTCTGTGTTTTCGCCCTTCCCCCACTAGTCAGCAGCCCGCCACGGCTGCCTGCCTCTCCCTTCCCCAGCCTGAGTTGTCTCAGCCTCTGTCATTTTCTCCTACCACGCACGTACTCTCAGGAGAGCTGCTGACGGGCCCCCTTGGGATCCCGGTTCAGAGTATGTCACATTCTGGCCCACAGCCATGCTACGGAGGAAAAGGGAGATCTGTAGAAGCCCCAAGACCCACATGGTTGTCTGCGCCCCACTCCTCCCTCGTGCAGCTCCCCACAGAGGAGCCTCACCACCCGCTCTGTTCCCAGCCGGGTCACGCCAGCTTCCTCCCATGGCTCCAGAACACCAGATGTCCCAGTGCCAGTGGCCATGACTACAGCCCTCAGGCTGGGTGGTCTGAGCAGCTGACTGTTAGCGTCTTCGGCCCTGGAAGCTGTGAGCCGGAGACCCCGTGCCCTGGGTGCTTGCTTCTGACAGTACCTCTTTCCTTGGCTCCCCCTGGCCACCTTCTGACTGCCTCTGGCCCTTGCTGTCTCATCCTAGTAGCTCTTTTTCTTACAAGTACACTTATCCTATTGATCAGGGTCCCACCTACATGACCTCATTTCACCTCACTCCGCTAACCCAAATCCATCTGAGATGAGGGCATCGCTGTGTGGACCTGTGGAGGGGCGCGGTTGGGCCCCCAGCACGAGGGTCCCTTGCCGCTGTGAGTCTGTCCCGGTTACTCCTGGGACAGGCCGCTATCTGCCCACAAGGCTGAAGCTGAAAGCCCCGATGGCCTTTCCACCCTGCTGCCCACTTACTTCCAGTTACAGTCCCCCTCCTTGTGCACCAGCACACTCTAATATTCTCCTGATTCTGCTAATTTGGGGTGCTCCTGGGTGGCAGGCTTGGGGGGCCAACTGATTCCAGCAGTGGCAGCTAGTGTCTGGTGTGAACGTGCATGAGGGCATCGGTGGTGTGAGCTCAGGCACGGGAGCCGCGGTGCCTGTGGAGAAGCGGCCCATGCAGGGCCCATCTCAGACCCTGCAACTCTGGGTCCCAAATGTTTAACATCTAAAGGACACTGCTTGGCCCACAGCGGAGGGGGAGCATGATTAATGAAATAATTAGGGTAATGTGCTCCTTGCGGAGCTAGCAGGAAGGAGTGTTATTGCCTTGGCCTGTCTGGGGCATATGAGTGTGTGTGTACGTGCATGTGCATATGTGTGAGTGCGCGTGTGTGAGTGCATTGTGTGAATGTGAGTGCACATGAGTGTGTGTGTGTGTGTGTGCATAAGTGAGTGTGTATGAGTGTGCATATGTGAGTGAGTGTGCATGAGTGTGTGCATGAGTGCATGGGTATGTGCATGTGAGCGTGTATGCATGAGTGTGCATGAGTGAGTGTGCATGTGTGCACATGAGTGTGGATAAATGTGTGTGCATGAGTGTGTGCATGTGAGTGTGCATGAATGTGTGCATGTGCGTTGTATGAGTGTATGTGCATGTGTATGAGTCTGTGTGTGCATGTGTATGCATGTCTTGTGAAGTAGGATATTATTCAAGAAAAGCTCCGAAAACATGTACACACTTGCTCTTTCGCAACATCAAAAATGCCTTTTTATTGCCAGTACAGAAGAATATATGTTGGCTATGAGAAAAAAAATCAGGAACTACTGATAAGCTAGAGGAAAATAAATTACCATATACTCCTCATCTTTTATGTTCCCGTGGCTAGAGTGCAGAATTTGCTTACGGGGTTTTTTTTTCCCTACTCAGAGGGAATCGCACTGTAAATCCTAGAGCCAAGCTGCCATTTCCCGCTTAACCGCCTCTCCGCGGCAAATTCTTCAGTGGGTCCTGAGGGGTGAGGAGGAGGCAGCGAGGCCTGTGGCGGGGGCCTGGGGTGCATGAGGCATCGAGACCTGAGGGCCAGCAGGTCCAGCTTCAGTCGTTTCGGGTGGGTCTGCCTAGCACGAGGCTCTGGAACACCGGTGGACGGCGAGGCAGGGAGGGAGCCCCGAAGGACTCTGTGTACTGCGCTAAGGGCGTGGCTTGGTCTGGTGGCCTGGCCATTGCTTTCCCAATGCTCAGATGTGACTCACAGAGGGATGTGGAGGCTGTAGGGGGCCACAAAACAATCAAGCCACGCAGGGAGAAGAGCGCCATCCCCCTCATCACCATGCTTGTCCTTTGACGCAGCACAGCAGAAGTGCCCGTCAGTGCCGGCATCGTTCCCGGCTGCTCTGGACAACACAACCTCCCTCTTTTAAGGAAAAGAACCTCGGACTCAGGGCCTTTAATAACCAACTACCTTGACAATGAGGACAGTGCTAAAACTAGAACTATTTAGAATATTATAAAATTAAAACTAATTATCTCAATTACGCATATTTTACTAGCAGTCAGTCATCTGTTCTACAAATATTGGGCACCGTCTCTGCACCCCGCTCCTGTCCTGCGTGCTTTCACAGGTGGCCGCATCACAGCGCCTTTTCTAGTTGTGGTGGCACTGGGTGAGGCGTGGCAAGGTCGCCATGTTTCTTGCTGACCTGTTCCGCGCTGCCCTGTGTCTCACAGCCCTCAGTCTGAAGTTTTAAGTTGTAACTCAGCACCTCAGTGTGTGTCCCCCCGTAGGATCCTTCTATGTCTTCATTTCATTGATCTAGGAGACTGAACCCAGGGCTCATGCAGCCAAGCGCCTGTTCTATGGCCTTTCCCATGCTGAAAGCATGGAGTCTTTGAAGGGGGAAACAAACTAAAATGAGGTCGTTACAGTTGGCCCAAAACCCAGCAGGAAGAAAGACCACATGAATATGGAGGTGACAGTGACCCTCTCCAAGCTGAGGGGAGACTTCAGAGGAAACCAGCCCAACCCACAGCTGGCTCTTGGACCTCTTCCCTTCAGCACTGAGGGAAAATAAAGTTCTGTTTTTTAAGCCACCCAGTCCGGGAAGGCTCAGCACAGCCACCCTAGGAACCAATGCAGAGCATAAATCCACTTGTGTTATAAAAGTGTCTTTCCATGAAGCACGTTAAGGCATCCTGTCAGTGGATGGAAGATACAGCAAACTCACGGAAGCACCCGGAAACATGTGCCTGCAGGGGAGTCTGGGAGGCGGACCACGGAAGAACTGGATCCACACGGATCTGTGCAGTGGGCGAGCCACGCGAGCGCCCTGTCAGTCCTGTCCCAATATGGGTCATGGTGCGGGGGTGTCCCCATCCCCTGCTTCTGATCGGCGCCTCCTGTGCCTGCCCACAAGCCTCTTCCTGTCCCACATCGCACTCTGCTGCTTGGTCTGGGTCCCTGTGCCCACAGGCTGCCCTTGGTGGCCTCGCACGCTATCACACTACGCACACACTCACTGCCCCCTGTGGCGACAGTGACGGGACTGACGATATTTGCTCCTGTCCTTCTGGACTCTTTATGAAAGGGACTCTTTGTGGGAGTGTGACAGGGGCCCACCCCACGAACGTGGCTTCCGTCCCGACCACTTCCTCGTGTGGATGAAATGTGGCATGTTCCACTTCTGAGCACAAGTTTTAAGAGCCCCCAACGGGTTCCTTACACCTGTCTCCCCCCCTCCCACACACACACACACACAAGGGGCAAAACTGAGAGCCCCACATAGTGTAGTTGAGCTGAAGGCGACCCAGGGTGGTCACAGCGTGAGTGAGGGATGCTGTCACAGGCGCCTAAAACACAAGGGCTGTTAGTCGCTTCAGCAAGGCAGAGCCAACACCCGCTACGCTGTTGACTTTCACTATGCAAATAATACCCAAGGCCCCGGTTCCCAATTCTACCCTCTTTTCTCTGGCTAAGAGTCTGAGGTCCAGAGCCTGAGCTTCTTCTGTAGTCACCTAGCAAGATGCCACTCGCATGGGCAGGGGGGAGACACGGCCAGGAGACTCTGCTGAGCTGTGAAGAGGCACAGGAGGGAGACTGAGGCAGGGAGCCCCGTGCCATGGTAGACAGCATCCAGCACTGAAAATCCAGAGTCGGCACTCAGAGCCACACGTGGCTGGGAGGACAGCGCTGGTGCCATGCTGCCTGGGTTTGGGTCCTGGGTCTTCCACTGCCTACCAAGTAATTTAACCTCTGCGCCGGGCATAATGGTGATGTCCCCTGCCAAGGACCCTTGCAAGGAATAAGTTACTGCACCTGCTTAAGCAGACAGAAGAGCACCTGCACAAAGTCCCCGGCTGTCACTGGTGTTGCTGTTATAACTACAATGCCAGGATGCACCATGATTTATTCCTTTCTTTCTTGGAGGCTCAGGGAGCCCCTGTGTCAAATGAAGGTTAAAGTGCCCCGCCACCCTCAAAGCCTTTTGATTTCACAGAGAATGCCTAGAAGCACGAGCTGAGGGCTCTAGATTCTCCTGTGTGGCTCGCTTTCCAACGTGGCTGTGTCCTTATGCCCCATGGACCCATCCCCCCATCTGGAACCCAGGCTGCCCTCCCAAGCCTGGAAAAGGCCACGGAACATGCAGATGATCCGACACTAAGAGACAAGCGCAAGCACCAACAAGCGGACTGTGTCCCACGCAACTCTAAATTTATTTTTTTTCTGGTGGGAGCAGAGGTCTTATTCTGCTTTTTTGTTTTTTTCTCTCCCTCCATGCTGAGAGTTCAGCTTAAGGTGACACTTCTGTTGCCTTAGACAATAACATTTTTTTAAAAAAATTGAAACCAGTTCTTTAAAAAAAAGAAATTCCAACCTCAGCCGATGCTCCCCTGCCACAGCCCATCCTGTCCCTTCAGGGATGCGTCTTCAAGTCTGTCTGCTCAGGTAGGACAGCCTCAGAGCCCGGGGCTGTGGATCACAGATGCTGTCCCTGCTGGGGCTGGAGACAGGGGACGCCCGAGCTCAGAGAAGTCGCTTGCAGCCACTGCACTGCTCAGCGTTGCCCTCTGTCACGAGATGTGTGGCCTCATCCCCTGACGTGGCCACTGTGAGACAGTAACCAGGTGGCACCTAGAGACTCAAGGAGCCCTCTGATACCACAGCTATGCCTTTGGGGGGCTTGGAGACACTGACATAGAAATAGTGCTGCCACGGCTAAGGGCCACGTGGAACTCTGTGTAGGTATTGGGCTCTGGGGTGCTCACGTACACTAGCGCCCCCAGGCTCCTTCACGTACACTAGCGCCCTCAGGCTCCTTAAGTACATTTTGTTGTTTGCTTCAGTAGCATGCCCTGCACATAGTAGGCACATGCACACACTGTGCAGCTTCTCACCCGTGCATCCAACCGCCTCCACCCCCCCAAAGCAAGAACATACATTTCCTAAAAGCATCCGGGTTGCCAGGAAATGTACAAAACTCCGTGTGTGCTGATGCATCTTAGCTTTACCGTGCATCGTGGTGGGGACCGGATGGGCAATTTATTAGGACTGTTAGAATATGAAAGTGAGGCTCGGAGAGGCTCAAGGGGCTGTCTAGAATCACACAGCCTGGATGTGGTAGCGAAGGTCTGAACCAGGCAGGACAAGCTGTCTGGCCACGCTTGTCCCCCAGGGTGGTATAAAGTGTGTTCTTCCTCACACGCACCAGTGGATGCTCACCTCACTACAGTTTCTGTCCTGATGTGTACCGGAGCTGCCTCATGACTCACTAGTCTTTCTGTCCGGCCCAGTGCTCAGGGTGAGGAATGTTCCCCAGTGGATCGGGATACAGAGGCCCCCTTGGGCCCAGGAGCCCAGTGAACACCGGTAACCTGCTACCAAAGAGCTTCGTCATGGTTGCTGCCCAAGGCGGTGCAGACCTCCACCCCACGGCACGCAACCCTGGGTTCAAGTCCCAACCCAGGTGCTTGTTTGCCCTGGGCCTCCATGATGGATTTTGGAGTCTCGCTTAGTCCTCCAGAAAATGGGAATGCAAATAAAAAGGCCTGACCTTGTAGCCCACACGAGACTCAGGTAAGTGAGTCTTTGCAGGGGCCGCGAGGAATTTCCCACGGTGCTCGAGTATCACTTGGGGTTCTCAGGTGAGCAAAGCCAAGAGGATTTGTTTGGGTCTGGAGAGAAATTTAATCGGAGCAGTGGCCTTATGTGACTGTGAGGGACCAGAGCGTCCTTGATCTCTGAGGTAGTATGGGGAGCGTCAATTTTGTAAACCACGGCCAAAGGCTGACACTAGTAGGATTTTCTCATAGCCTAGATATCTGAGCTCCTCGGGCCTTCAATAGCTTGGGCAAGGCCCGCCACACCACCTAGGCCCATCCATATCGGTCACAGTCAAACGCTTTCACTGTTCATCTCATCTAGAAATCATCTTCACTGAAATATCCGAAACGATATTTGGTCGCACATCTGGGTGCTGCGGTCCAGGGAGAGTGACACAGAAATGGAGCCATCATGGTTTACGAGAGATGCTCAAGAACAGAAAACTGGAAGTGGGACCTAAGTGTAAGGGTTATATGGTCACATAGGTAGCTCAAGGGCAAGCCCTCACCTTCCCTGTTGGTCTTACTTCCTGTCCCTCCCACCAGACTGCAGCTTCAGGAGGGACAGGATTATTTTCTTATTTGGTTTTTGTCTTTGTAGTCCTGGGGATCTGAACCCATGCAAACGCTCAGACATGAGTGATCCCCTGGATTCTTTTCTCCTCTCCTCTCCTCTCCTCTCCTC
>PVKN010002260.1:0-43758 GCA_004027915.1 Capromys pilorides | reverse complement strand
TCCTCCTCCTCCTCTTCCTCCTCCTCTTCTTTTTTTGTAACACAGGAACAACACAATATGTCAGATTCCAAGGCTGTTTATCATAGGGACAGGGGATACAGTTATAAATTGTCCTGAAACTTAGTGACCTAGTATAATAAATATTTGTTATCTCAGTTTCTGACAACCAGGAATTTGAGACTCAGGTGCTTAGCAGCTCAGTGGTCTTGGCTTGGGGTCCCTCATCTGAAAGCTTTAGAGAGGCAGTGATCACTGAACCTTACTTCTGCTGTACAGTTTGAGGCTGTCAGGAACTTACCTCGTTTGTACAAAGGAAAGGAGACATAGCACCTCCGTCTTGGTGAGAGATGGCTGTGTCAGACTCTAAAGAGCATGTGAGTGGGTGGGAAACACAGTCTGCCATACACTCGAGTTTTCCAGAGGTCCAAGTCTGTGATAGAAGGAGACATGAAAAATGGGGCTTGAGAGTCACATGGGCTTCTCTGTTAGACAAGGCTTGCGCCTTCTCAGTCCTAGAGACTCCATGACTGCTGTGGTCTAGATGCTTGTGTGCCTCACAGATTTACATCGTAATCCTGAATCCCCAGTGCTAGTATTAAGAGGCGTTCACCTTTGGGAGGTGA
Organism: Capromys pilorides; assembly: GCA_004027915.1. Classification (NCBI taxonomy): domain Eukaryota; kingdom Metazoa; phylum Chordata; class Mammalia; order Rodentia; family Capromyidae; genus Capromys; species Capromys pilorides. Next base: position 43,135 of record PVKN010002260.1, on the reverse strand, counting down.
TTAGGTCATATCAGTGCCCTTATAAAGGAGGCCCAAGGGAGCTTGTTTGTCCTTGCTACCATTTAAGGACACACAAGGCACCATCTTTTTTTTTTTTTTTTCAGTACTAGGGATTGCACTCAGGTCCTTCTGCTTGCAAGGCAGGTGTTTATGCTGTTGAGCTATATTCCCTGCCTTAAGACACCATCTTTGAGGTGACAACCCTTACCAGACACCAAATCTGCTGGTGCTTTGAGCTTGGACTTCTGACCTTGAGAGCCCTGTGCAGTGCATTTCTTGGCTTAGAAGCCACCTGGTTTCTGACAGTGGTCATAGCAACTGGGAGGGATCTAGGTACTGGCTCCAGCCTGAGCTGAGAGGACCACATAAGTAAGCATAAGAGACAGCTCTTGTTGGCCCTTTGGAATAGTTTGAAGGGTAGACTGACAAGATGGGGAAGAAGTCACAGTCAGGGGCCGGTGAGATGGCTCAGCAGTGTAAAGTGCCTGCTTAGGAAAAAAGCTCAGGCAACCCCAGGGACCCTGGTTCAACCCCCAGCACCACATGCTGTGCCAGCCCCACCCCCAGGGTGGGCTGAGCTGGCCATAATATTAAAAAAAAAAGTCACAGTCAGATGCCTGGTTCACAGTGGGCATTCAGTATGTGGCAAGTGTCAGAATGCTGTAAGAGTTTGTTAGGGGCCAACCTCTGGGCAAATGATCTGCATTGGAGCAGTCCTCAGCCCTGCTAGCTGCTATGAAAACATCTGCTGCACTCTTTGACCAACCTGAGTCCGATATCTGTGGCACAGTATTAGTTATAAATTGCTAAGTAACAAGTCACCCCTAAATTTAGTGTCTGAAGCAACAGTCTTTTATTCATTTTTAATTAATTTATTATTTTTTTTTTTTGTCAGGGTCTCACTATATAGTTTAGTCTGGTCTCGAACTCACTATGTAGCTCAGGCTGGCCTCGCCCTCACAACAACCTTCCTATGTCAGCCTCCCAAGTGCCAGGATTTCAGGTGTGTGTCACTATACCCAGCTTATTTATTTTTAAAACCTTTGGATTCCTGTGACTCTGAAGCCAGAGTTCATCTGGGCAGTTGAGGCTTAGAATTTCAAGAGGCTGTGGTCAGAAAATGGCTGGGTGTGCCCATCTGAGTTCTTGGGGCTGAAGCAGCCCCTTCCCTGGCAATTCCCTCTTTTGAAGAGGAGCCATTGCCTCTGCAAGAGAGTGCCCTGTGGGAAAGGACACTCTGGCCTACCTCTCAGGCCCAGCCAGTTCTTCTTACCAGAGTTGTACCTGTCAGAGCATGGCCCTAAGTTCTGCACGTGCTCAGAGTCCACCTTCGCAGACGCTGCAAACGCTGTGCTACAAGAGCTTGCAGGGCCCAAAAGCCCACTTCCCTGCTTCCTAGTGTCTCTGCTCCCTTCCCATAATGGCCGCCTATATTGAGTCCGGTATTTGCAGTGTTTTCCTGCTGGCTTCATCGAGTGAATGTGGCAGGTTGGGGTGAAGTCACGAGGATGACAAGGATCTTAGGCAAGGGCTGAAAGGCAAGTATCAAATTCAGAGAGAGAGAGAGAGAGAGAGAGTGCGCATGAGCAAGAGAGAGAGAGAGCGATCTTGGTGATGGGCTCTCTGGTGTCCTCGGCTAGTGTCAATGGTACAGGAGTTAACCTCACTTTCCTGGTTTTGTCTACTGCTCGGTGCGTGGAGGATGCTCTTTCAGTGCCATGACCTGTTGCCGGGTCCCCTCTTCCAGAGATGGGCTCAAAAAGAAACTGCGGCTTGCATCCTCCTGAATCCTTCCCAGGCCCTCCTCGCAGCCGGAACCCCTAAGCACTTTCCATGACAAGCCCTCCGAACAATCGACCTTTCTCCCAAATCAGCACTTTTCCATGCTCCATTAGCATTGATTGGTTTGATATTTACACTGGGCACAGGAGCACCCAGTCCCTGGGTGCTTGCGAGCGCACACCTGCAACTGCTACAGAGGCTAATGGCTAATCGCTTTCCCTGCCCTACCCCCCCACCCCATCCCAGCTGTCACTGGCCTTGTCCTCCCCTCACTCCCAACTCAATTAAAAAAAAAAGAGCTTGGGAGAGTTATCTTTATGGCTCTAAAGGTTTACAAAGAAACACAGTCCCTGCCCAGAGAAGAAAGTTCCCAAGGCAAAAAGCCTGCAGGGGATATCTGCATTTGCCGGCCAGTAAACGCACTTGGTAGCTTTGCTACCAACGAGTCTAGCATGCTTGAAGGCAGAATATATCTAGTTTCTCTGAATTTCCCCACATTCCCTTCAGGGCCAAGGACTGAGCTTTGTAAACAGCAGGTTCTCTTTTTTTTATTTTTAAAATTTCTTTATAAGCAGAAGGTTCATGAAGAAGTTTCCTCTGAGATAGGAAGTCCCCGCCCCTCATAGCTGGCCTGTGAGACCTGGGAATACAGGAGAAGCGAGCCTGGAAGGCAAGAACAGTCTCCCTTTCTTTTTTAAAATCCCTACAGATTCAGCCAAGGAGCCCAGCCCACATGGTGGGATGTGGCTAGAGCTTAGCTGGAACCAACGCCCACAGTGGTGCTGCTAGGTGACAGGGGCTGGGCCACCTACCGTACCTCTCTGGGCCTCAGTTTCCTTTGTGGTAAAAGTGGGATGATGATAGCTGCTTTCTTTGTGAGCTGGTTGTGAGGATTGAGATCAGGCACACAGTAGGGTAAGGGCTTGCTGTAGGGCATGCCTCTGTGGCCTTGTGCCATGTGGGAGTGAAGCCCTAAGTAGTCCTAACTCCAAGAGAGGCCCTCAGTATATCGATGCCATCCTATGGAGTTGGCAACAGACTCGCATCTGCCTGAGAGCCTCGTGACACCAGCTAGGGCATGGAGACATGGATAGCAGTGGCATCCCAGGGCAGACTGTTAGAAAACCCGAGCCTCGGATGGTGCTCTGGACGTGCTGTGACGTTGGCAGTGTGGCAATGATGACTCCCATTTGCAAGATGAAAAGACTTCCTCAAAGAACTGATTACACTTTGCCTAAGGGTGTGAGAAGACTCTACAAGAGAGAAGGGGGCTCATGGGTCCCGCATGTCCTGGGTGCTTGTTCCTACCTGTGATTTTTCTTCAAAGGCTGAGCACTCTTCTGCGGAAAATGAAGGGGCAAGGTCGCACCTGCAGCCCCATTGCCATGAGGAGGCCAGGAACGCCTGCCTGCCTGTTATCCATGGGATATTGGCCCAAGGGGTTGTGGATGACAGGGAGGCCTGGGAAACATCATGTCAACAGCCAAGGACATTCTTTTATTAAACCAGAATTTTTAAGATGTTAAAAAACCTGGTTCTCATGCAAATCTAAAATGACCGCAAGTCAAAGATTTGATTTAACCATTAATTAATCAGCAAACTTTTAAGATTTTAAAACCTGTCCCACCGAGAATGTACAGAGCTAGGTATTTCTAGGCAATATAATGGAAGAACATTAAGTTGAAATAACCAGGTTAGAAATTATTTGAATCTCTATCAGACAAAAATCTAAAAGTTAACCTCTGCCCCTACGGAGGCTGCAAAATAGCTTAGTCAACAGGAAATCAATCAAAAGTGCAAGCCTAGCTCTGCACTAAAAGAATACCCAATAATCTCTTTTGCCTATCTCTAACTTGGGATCGTTTGTTCTGACACTATCCTTGGTTAGTCCTTGAGAATCCGGAAATAGCTGTTGTCTGAGAATTACCCTTGGACTGGAATGTGGACCTGGGAAGGAAACAGGGAAAGAAAAGATGATGAGGTCCCTCTTTTTATCAGATGTGGGGTGTGCTTTCCTGTTCCCACTCCCTGACTCCCTCTCTTGGTCCAGCAGAGTGAAGTGTAACTGCTCCCGAAGGGCATGAGTTGGCACGGTGCAGGGGACAATGACTGTTTACAGGAAGGAGACGAGGCGGCCTGCTCTTGACTCTCATTCTCGTTAACCTTGGCCACTGCGCAGAAGGGGATGATGAATCTGCAAACATATGCCTCCTTGTCCAAAATATTTTCCCCTTCTATATAGTTCCTGCCAATGCTGTTAATCTGTGGGTTGACTTCAGACCAAAATAAATTTCTCCCAGACCTGGCCACCAGCTAGCTAATTTTACTTTGTAACTAGGGAATCAAAAGTGCAGGCCCTCACCGACCATTCTGTTTATTTTGCTTTCTCTGTGTTACAGTTTAAAAAATACATTTGGAAAAGTAGACGCTTTATGCAAAAAAACATACGCTGCATGCACGGGCCACAGAGGTGGACAGCTGAAAAACGACAGTTTCCACCATTGCCTTTCGCGTCTTCCTCTCAGGATCAAGATCAGGCCCGCTAGTCTTCTCTGATTGTAGAGTTGCAAAATGTCCCCCAAAGCAGAAAGATACACAGCCATGTGGGAAAAATGTGCTCTCTCTCTTTCTCTCTCTCTCTCTGTCTCTATCTGTGTGTCTTTCTCTGTCTCTCTATCTCTCTGTCTCTATCTGTGTCTTTCTGTCTTTCTGTCCCCCGTGTGTGTCCCCACCCGCCCACCCCACCCCCACCCCACCTCTCCTCTCCTTCAGTTTTTTACTACACTACCCAAGCTGACCTGTTACTTGCTACGTACCTCAGCCTGGCCTTGTTTCGCTATCCTCCTACTTCAACATCCTGCATGACTGGATGACGGGAAAAAAAATATTCTTAGCATGTTGAAGAAATGGTTCTTGAAATTCTGTGGGCTAGCAAGCTTGGAAATGTCAGAAGCTGGCGGCCTGTCTTCAGTGCTGGTTACATTTAGTTACTCGTGCCGTCACTGCCTCTGAGAATGGAACTCTGGTCCTCCCTGCCCTGTCACAGAGGAAGCATATGGTGACAACTCAGCATATCCATACTGGAAAGGATCTTGGAGCCCTGCCAGCTGAGAAGCAGGATTGCCTAGTGGTTACGAAATAGGCTCAGAACCAAACAGCCCCAAAGGGGACATGATCTTCTATTTACTGTGTGACTGTGGGTGAGTTATTTAACCTCATCTATAAAATAGGTCAGTGGTAATTGCACCTACACCCTAAGGTTCTAGTGGAGGGCTAAGTGAACGAACAGAGTAAAGCACCAAGAATATCATAGTGCAAAGCACAGAATAAACACTTAATAAGTAAAAGAGGCTCAAAGAGAAGGAGTAACCTCCCTCAGGTCACTCAAGGAGTTGGCAAGCTGAGCTGGGTTCCATGAAACAAGAAGAGAGCTAGGTAAGGTGGGGCACGCCTGTAATCTCAGCACTTGGGAGGCTGAGGCGGGGAGGATGGCTGAGAGCTCAAGAGCAACATGGGCTACATAATGAGTTCAAGGCCAATCTGGACTACATAGCAAAACCTTCTCTCAAAAAACCAAAACAGGACTGGGGATATAGCTCAGTGGCATAAATACCTGCCTGCCAAGTGCAAGGTCTCAAGTTCTATACCTGGTACTGAAAAAAAAAAAATCAACCAATCAAACACACAAATTACTAAGTACTCTAAGTATTGCAGAGGAATAGTAAATAGTTATTCGGGCACACTAACTTTAGTACTGCATAATGCTACTAGTGTCCAGTGTATATAAGAAGTCCCAGGGTATACAGAACAATGCATACATAGCTGGGATGACCACCAATATAATCCTGCCCTTCCCAAACCTCTCTCTATAGCTCCAATTGCCAGAGCCAAATTAATTAATTAATTTATTTGTTGTCTTTTTGAGACAGGGTCTCACTATGCAGTTCAGGCTGGCCTTGAGCTCACTTTTGTAGTCCAGGTTGGTCTTGAGCCCACACCGATCCTCCTGCCTCAGCCTCCCAAGTGCTGGCATTACAGGTGTGCGCCACCATGATCAGTTTCTAGAGCCAAATTTAAAATTCTGCATAGGACAGCAAGAATACATGTTGTCACTATAAATTTGGCATAGGTTGTATTTTCAAAAGAAAGATGAAACAATATTCCACACACCTTTCTGCAGCAGGCCCTGCTACTTTCTGGTCAAATATAAAGATTGCTTTCCCACCCCCTTGAATTGGGGTGGTCTCTTCAAGTGTCTGCCTGAGGACTTTGTGCAGCACTGCCTCCCAGGCCTCCAGTGTGGGACAACTTAGTGCTTGTTTGGGGAACAGTCCTTCTTGGAACCCAGTCAGTAAACAGATGGGGGTTCTCACAGGGTAGCTCAATAGCCCAGCTAAGCTTCCAGCCTGTGATCATGTGAACTACCAGCCTTGGGTGTGTAGCCATTTTGAATCTTTGATTTATTTATTATTACTTTTTTTTTTGTATTTTAGGGAAGACTCTACAGGGTGTTTAGGTTCTCACTACTAGATCAGACTCATAGTGATCCACCTGTTTACAGCCTCCCAAGAGCTGGAATTACAGGCATGGGACACCAGGCTCAGTCTCAATTGCAGTCTCAGTGCACCCCAGGGTTGGGACCAGCATGGCAGGCCTGGGGATTGAATCCCTGGCCCCTGCACCTGCTTGCAGGCATTTTAATCCACTGAGTTATTTGGCCGGCCCTTATGTATTTATTTTTGCACTGGAAATTGAACTCACGACCTTGTGCTTCCGGGTAGGAACTGTGTCACTGAACCATCTCCCCGGCCCTGTCTAGCCACCTTGGACAAGCAACCAATTTGAATTTCCATCTCTGGTGAGCCTTCAAATGAGTCCACATGGCATGCGAGATCTGGAGTGAAGCCTCTATCTGAGTCCAGTCAACTCATAGCTGCAAGAAGTAATAATAAGCTCTGAGACCAGGCCACTGGGTTTGGGAGAACTGTGAAACTATATGACCCTTGGGGCCGGCGAGATGGTTCAGTGGTCTAAAGCGCCTGCTTAGAAGGGCTCAGGCAACTGCGGGGACTGCAGTTCGATCCCCGGCACCACATGCTGCGCCAGCGCCACCACCAGGGCAGGCTGAGCCAGCCACAAAATGAATAAATAAACAAACACAACAAGCAAATAAATAAATAAATAAAAAATTAAAAAAAAAAAAAAAAAAAAGAAACTATATGACCCTTGGACCATCTCAGTTTTGGCTTACCATGAAGAACAGCTGGTTAGAACAATTGTGTTCCCTTGGCTAGAGTAATACAATTAACAATAACAATAGCATCAGATATAGCCTAGAAGATAACAACTGTGGCAACTATTAATTTGTCATCTTTAACCATATGAGCTACACTTGTGGCGATATAACAAAATTTAAAATAAACCAGAAAACTGTTTACAGTAAATATATCCTCAGCACAGTGATTATACCCTCAGGGGAGAAAACATAAAAGGGGACGGGGGAAAATAGAGAAACAGAAGAGGAAAACAATGGAAGCAAGATTAGAAGATAAAGTAAGATTGCACAAACTTTGGGACACTGGTGAATAAGACAAGAGGTGTTTCAGTTACTTTTCTGTTATTGCTGGGACAAAATACACAACACCCAAAATGAAGGAAGAAAAGGTTTATTTAGCTCACAGTGGTTTCAGTCTGTACTCAGCTGGCTCCAAGTAAGATGGGCACATGGCAGAGGGCAGCAGTTCATGGTGTTAGAAGGTAGCAGAAGAGCAAGAGCAATAGGGAGGAGTAGTGGCGGCAATGACTACAGAGGGCAAGACTGTCTCCCTTAAGTTGCATTCAGGCTGTATGCCCCAGGCTGGGTGTAGCATGCACACCCATAATCCCAGCAGCATTCATATCCATAATCCCAGCACCAGATCATGAATCAGTCATGAAGTCTAGAAGTCTACCCTACAAATTCATCAAACTTTGAGGGGACACTTAGACACCAATTATAACAGGAGGGAAACAGAGAAGAAAGAAATAAAAACAAGATCAGAGGGCTGGGGAGAAATCTCAGGGGCATAAGCATCTACCCAAGGTCCTGAGTTTAATTCCTGGTACTGGTGCTGTGCCCCATGCCAACCCCAAACCTGTGCATGTTGGCACACACCTATAATCCCAGCACTAGGGAGGCTGAGACTGGAGGATCATTATGAGTCTGAACTGCAGCAATGTCTTTTTAGAGACCTTTTGTCAAAACAATAAAAGTAAATAAAAACAAGAACAAAACAACAACAATTGGAAACAATAAGACACTCATTTAAAAACAAGAACAGGGCCAGGGAGATAGCTCAGGGGCACAAGTGCCTGCCTGGCAAACGCAAGATCCTGAGTTCGATTCCCAGTTCCGAAAAATAAAAAAGAACAATCAAGAAACAAAATAAGCTGAGTCTGGTAGTGCACACCTGTAATCCCAGCACTTGGGAGGCTGAGGCAGGAGGATCAGTGCGAGTTCAAGACCAACCTGGGCTATAAAAGTGAGCTCAAGGCCAGCCTGAACTGCATAGCGAGATCCTGTCTAAAAAAGACAAAAAAAAAAAAAAAAAAAAAAAAAAAAAAAAAAAAAAAAAAAGAGCAAGAGAGAAACAAAATAAGAAAAAAAAAGTACCAAAGTACCTACTTTGAGGTGTGTCTCTGGTATCCCTGGTAGACGGAGTGGGCACACAGAATCCAGATCTGTGTTGGTTCATCTCAGGAAGATTTCTGGATGGTTATGGGATAATCCCAGCAAGCCTGCACCTTTAGTTTCACTAAGGCTCAGCCTGGTTTCTGGCTATGAAGCTAGAACTCAGTATGCTCAGCTCTTACCCTCTGTGTGCCTCCTGCCAGCTTGAACTCAGCTCCTTGACCTCATGCCAATTTCAACTCACTCTGCCCCTGAGAGCTGTTAGGTGGAGCCTGCCTACAGCTGCTCCGAGTTCTGAGCTCCAGTGTGGCTCCTTGCCATTCGTCCTCTCCTGCGGGACATCTGAATCCAATAACTCACCAGCCAGTGCAGCCCACTGCATCCACTGATCCGCTCCACTGGTGTGTTTCTCCTTGGAGGCCTTTACAGTCACCTGTAGTCATCATGTGTTGGCAGGTTCCAGCCACCGCTCCCACAAAGTGAGTAAGGTTTGGGGGGGGGGGGGCGGGTGGAGTGCCACTTGCCACCTTCTTTTTTTAAAATTGTTATTTATTTATTTATGTTATGGCAGGTGTTCTAGTCAGGGTTTTACTAGAGGAACAGATATAATACAAGGAACAGATATAACACAAGATATGCCAGTCCCAGAGTCAGATGGGGAAGTGTGCTGAGAGCATCTGCACATTGTTAACTGAAGGATTCATTCCCAAGGCCTTTATACTCACTGCAGTGTTCCATCCCTACTGGTCTCTACCGGTCTCTACTGATCTTAACCAGTTTCTACCGGTTCCTAACAGTCTCTAACGGTCAGGTCAGCCATTAGGGTCCAAACAAGAGACTGACCAGTCTGTGCAGGAAGCCAGGAGTTAAAGTCCAAACTGAGTTATTCTGGGGCAGGGCCCTGATGGCTCACAGCGGGAAACAGCCAGGTAATGCAGCCAAAATGATAAAATGTATCGACCACCAGGTATCCAGCCAAGTTGACACAATGTATCAACCACAAGCGGGTCAGCCTGCCCTGGGGGTGGGGCTGGCCCAGCATGTGGTGCTGGGAATCCACCCCTGTACCTGCAGTTGCCTAAGCTTGCCTAAGCAGGCACTTTAGACCACTGAGCCATCTCACCAGCTCAATATAATTAATTCCTTTCTATCACTCGTAGTATATTATTATTTTCATGCATCACAGTTTGTCTATTTGTTCTGTCAGTGACCTTCGGGGAAGTATATAAGACTGTTACTGAGTTACGACAAGTATATATTTAACTGGCTAGGAAACTGACAAACTGCCTATCAGCAAAATACCAGCATTCCAGTTGCTCCATATTCTTGTTTTGTTTCAAGACAGTGCCCTGCTATCTAGTTCAAACTGGTCTTGAACTAACTATAAAACCTAAGCTGGCCTCCAACTTGGGAAAATCCTCATGCTTCATGCTCCATATTCTTATCAACACTTGGCATTATGAGTCTTATTTGTGGAGTTCCTGGTGAGTATCATGGTGCCTCATTTACTCACAGATTCTTAACTGCATTCCTTGCTAAGATGTCAGCAGGGCGTTGTTTTCTTATTGCTACACCTCCAGCACCTGGAGCAACTCCAGTACCAGGAACAGTACGCAACAAGTATTTCTGGAATGAAAGAGTTCATGTTTCCTGGACATTTTGTGGAAGCCTAAAATTTTTATGAAAACTTTCTATAGAGGGTATTGTGTACAGAGGGTTATGGTCTTGCGATTGGGAGAGATATTGCCACTTGTTCTTTAAAACCAATTTACTCTCCCACTAACACTGGATATTGTTTAACAGTTCGAAATTTCCTCTCAATAAAACAAGTTAGAAGTGGTATTCTACTTTGGTTTAAATTTTACACTATGGCTTTTATGGAGTGAAAGGGAGCATCTTTTCATACATTTATGAGCCCTTTCTACTTCTCCCCTTTTGATTTATATTTCTATATTTTGTTTATTACTTATAAAGCTATTTTCCCTAAATAATTTATACACAACTTTTGCACACTGGAGATGTTAACTTGGTTCCTGTGATGTATGGTGCAAGCATTTTGGGGAGTGGCAAGAGGTCAGTGATGACTGGAGGGGCTTTTCCTAGCTCCCGCTGCTGCGGAGGACCCTTTCGGGAGCTGATAGAGACCAAGTCCCAGGTGCCTTATCTTTCTTCACAGACAAGTTAGTTAGTTAGTTAGTTAGTTGGTTAGTTAGTTTGTTTATGATATTCAGGATTGAAACCAGAGCTTTTTCATGAGCTGCATCCATAGCCCTTCATCTTTTACTTCCTATTTTTTGTGACAAAGTCTCTCTAAGTCACCAACTTGCCTAGATAAGATTCAGACTTTTGATCCTCCTGCTTTGGCCTCCCAGAGTGCTGGGATTTCAGGCATGTGCCACCATACCTGGTTTATATGCAGGTTTTAATTTTATACAGTCAAATTGGTTAATCTTTTTCATGACTTCTGGATTTCAATGTTGTCCAGGTTTTTCTCACTTAAATAGTATAAAAATTATTCTGTATTTTCTTTCATTTCTTTTTTCTTTATTTTCCTTTTTTTGTGGAACTGGGGATCAAATTCAGGACCTTGCACTTTCCAGGGAGGCACTTGTGCCCCTGAGCTGTCTCCCCAGCCCCTTATATTTTCTTCTAGTATTTTTATAGGTTTCTAATGTTTGGTTCCTTCATTCTTCTGTGATAAACTTTTGGATGTGGGAATGCGCACTTCCCAGTGGTCAGTTGTAGAATTTTTCCTCACGAGGCTGCTCCCAGAGTGCGATGTTACTGTCCTGTATTCATTATCTATCACTGAAGAACAGATTATAGCAAAACCTATTGGTTTAAAAGAACAACACTTATTACCTCACTCTTCCTGTGGGTCAAGAAATCAAGAGCAGCTTAACTGAGTGTTTGTGGCTCAAGTTTTCTTGTGAGATTCCAGTCAGGGTATTGTCTGAGTCTGTGCTCCTATGAAGGCTAGACTGGGACTGAAGGATGTATTTTGAAGATGGCTGACTTACATGGCTGTTGATAACAGTTCTCATCTTCTCACTACACAGACATCTCTATAGTGGTACTGGAGTATCCTTATAGTATGACAGTTGTTTTCTCCACAGATAGCTTGGTCCATGAGATAGCAGGCAGAAGCTGCAAAGTTATTGATAATCTAACCTCCATCATTCCCATAACTACCTATTGGTCAGGAAAGGTAGACACAAGGGTATGAATAACAAGAGGTTGGGGTTACCAGGGTCATCTTGGAGATGGGGTACTACATCCATTGACTGGTCAATGTTCTCATCTATGTGATTTCTGGGCCGATAGGTCCAAAGTACATTCAAAAGAAAGACCAGACATGGTGGTATACCCTGTAATCTCAGCATTCAGGAGTCTGAGAAAGCATGGAGTATCACCATGAGTTCGAGGCTATTCTGCATGACATCATGAGACACTGTCTCAAAAAAAAAAAAAAAAAGAAGAGCTAGTAAGCCAAGCGACAACTACTTAAAACGTCTGAAGAGGAAACTGAGAATTCTGGTTCTGGACATATGAACCCGAAGAATCTTACTTCGTTTTCCTCTTTTACAATCAAAGAGAAAGATTTTCATAGTTAATCAAATTTAGTGATGAGTATGGCCAAGATTCGATCCCAGAAGTTTTGGTGTGGACTCCATGATCTCTGCTTTCGAACAAGTTCTTCCTGGTTGTAGCTAGTCATATCAGTCAAAACCCAGCCAAGAGAACAGAAACTACTCTGACATTTTTGGGGGAAAGGAAGATGGTCTCACTATGTTGTCCAGGCTGCCCTTGAACTCTTGGGCTCAAGAGAACCTCCTACCTCAGTCTGCTCAGTATCTGGTACTACAGGTATACACCATCATGCAAAACCATAAGCATTTTGAACAGATGGAATTTAATGCACATACACACACACACACACACAGATGTGACGGAAAAGCCAAGAAGCCAAACAGGAAAAGGTGAGACAACCCAGAGACCATCAACTGTGAAGAGAGTCTATCACCTCTAAAAGCTGGAGGGGTCTAGGAGAAAGTTGTCACTGGATTTCAACAGCCAAAATTGATGGGTATCAGAGAGCTGTCATGCATCTGTGTCTGGGATCCAGTGCTACAGAGGAGCCCTAGCTGCTAAGGCAGGAAGAGAAGAAAAGTAGGATCCTAGATTTTCCCTTCTTGCCGTACAGCCTCCTTCCAGTGCCTTCCATTGTTGAATTCAGCTAAGTGACATAAAATACGCAGACAGAACAGGGCACAAGAAGAGTAGCAACAAGGGACTGGAAAGATAGCTCAGTAGAATAAGTGCTTGCCTGGCAAACACAAGGATCTGAGTTCAATCCCTGGTCCCGTTAAAAAAAAAAAAAGAGTAGCAAGAAAGGATTTGATGGGACAGGCCTAGGAACAGCAGGCTGTTATTGTTTATATGACAGGATCTATTTCCCCAAAATAGCCACATTATTTTTGGTCTCTTAGAAGCACGACACCCTCCTATCAATAGGTGCAGTCCAGGGGGCCGGGGAGAAGTTCTTTTGGGTACGTTCAAGGCATGGATGGCATGAAAGGGCATGAAGAGCATGCTATTATGACTTTCATCATGATAGCCTGCCCTGTGTCCTCCAGGGTGTACTTTTTTTCTTTTCTTTTCTTTTTTCTTTTTTTTTTGTCTTTTTGAGACAGGGTCTCACTATGCATCTCAGGATGGCCTTGAGCTTACTTTTGTAGCCCAGGCTGGTCTCGAACTTGCACTGATCCTCCTGCCTCAGCCTCCCACATGTTGGGATTACAGGCGTGCACCAGCACGCCTGGCTCCAAGGTGTACTTTTATGTTGCTTTTTCCTGTTTCACATGGCCCAAACTCACTCTGCAGAGACAATTTCTCTCTCCCTTTTCACTTTTACTTTTTCAAATAAATTTTGTCACTGCCTTTTGCTTGTTTGGTTCAATTATTTGAGGGAGAAGAACCAGAAAACTAACCCCAGAAATGGACACAAGCTGCACAAAACCTGGTAATGTTCTTTTGGTGAGCTTTTAGAAGGAGACTACCTAGTAACAGGGATAAACCCCAAGAAATAATTGGATTTGGTTTGAGAGCACAAGAAAGTCAGTCTCAGACCTTGGCAAATTTTTTTTTCTGCTTTGGTGCTGAGGGAGGAACCCAGGGACTTGTCCTTGGTGCATGCAGGTACGTGCTTTCGAGGATAGCACTTGGCCCCTGAGCTGTGTCCCCCAGTCCCTCTTCAAATTCTTAAAAACTTGGTTTGGATCTACTCTCTTAAAGAGTTCATTAACTCACTTAGTGGTTACTTATTATGTGCATAAGCAGGACTAAGCAAGGCTTATGTGCTTGAAAATAAAACAGACACAGTTCCTGGCCTCAGACAGAAACCACATCAACTTATAAGTAAATAAATAATTAGAAATTGGGAAAATACTCTAGGTAAAAAATAAGAAATGTGGAGAATGTATAATAGAGAATTTTGGATTTGGATTTTGTTGGGGTGCTGGCAAGGCATGCCTTAGGAAATGATAGCTCTACCTAAATATTTCTTACTTTGGGCCGGGGAGACTAAGTGCCTGCTTAGGCAAGCGCAGAGATCGTGTTCCATCCCTGGTACCCCATGCCCTGCTGGTCCTACCCCTGGGGCGCTGAGCCAGCCACCGAGTTTGGGTGTGGTGGTGTACACCTATAATCCCAGGCTAAGGAGGCTGAAAACGGGGAGATCACAAGGAGTCCAGAGCTACACAGCAAGACCCTGAACCAAATACATTTCTTTTGTCAATGCCATTTTTGTTTTTTCTTTTTGCAAAAGGGCCCTGCTATGCAGTTCAGGCTGGCCTTGAGCTCACTTTGTAGCCCAGGCTGGTCTTGAACTTGCAAGGTTCCTCCTGCCTCAGCCTCCCGAGTGCTGGGATCACACGCATGCACCACCACACCCAATGACAATATTATAATAGATTTTTAGAGATGGCAAGTGTCTCATTCACGCTTCTCTCATTGCTGGGACAAATACCCAACACTCAAAATGAAGAAAGGAAAGGTTTATTTAGCTCACAGTTCCTGGAGGTTTCAGCCCATACTCAGCTGGCTCCAAGGCAGAGCAGCACATGGCAGAGAGAACTAGCTACCTTTCATGGTTGTGGCAAAGAGCAGAGAGCAAAGGGAAGGGCAGCAGCCCAGGCAGCTAGCTGGCTTCTCCCCACCCCCACCCCCCCTCCCCCGCCCCCTGCCAATTGTAATGCAGGTTACCTGACCCAGAGCAGGTGAGGCGCCCACAGCCACAATAATTAATCACAGACTCCCGAAGTTGCCCTATGATTCATGAGGCTTTGGGGGGACACCTAGACACAAACCATAGCAGTAAGGTTGGATTCTTTTTACAAAAAATGATAGATAGACAAACATATATTAAAAACACCTGGGGGCTGGCAAGATGGCTCAGTGGTCTAAAGCACCTGCTTAGGCAAGCTTAGGCAACCTCAGGGACCGCAGTTCGATCCCTGGCACCACATGTTTCACCAGTACTACCCCAGATGTACCAATGCACTGAATGTAGCCTAGAGTTTTAGGGGAGGATCTCTTGGTCCCCAGGCTCCAGAGGCTACAGGTTACCAGTTATGAGTGGCTGCCCTCACTAGGACCCATTGTTTCCAGAATCTAAGCCCAGGAGAGATGGAGGGGAGAGGGGGAAGGGCTGCAGGTGATAATGGGGAGCCACTCAATGAAAACCCAGGGGAGCAGGAACCTGTTGCAGATTGGGGATAAGCCCAAGGAGCAAGTCAGGTCTCAGCCACAGTCATTGTCATGGGCTTGTCACTGCAGACAAAGGCGAAAATCGCTACCTTTGGTAGGCCCAACAGGGGGGTGGGGGTGGGAGGCGGGTCTGAGGCTAATCCCAAGGCTTTTGATTTCCACCAGTGACGGTGTGCTGTGGAGTCCTCACGGTCGGGGTTGGTCGTCTTTCCATCTCATGTCTCTCTCCACAAGGCTCTCTTGCCTGCGGTGGCATCTGTCTACCGAAGGGCACTCACTTCACACACAGCACTCTTCCTAGTGCAGTTCCAGTGTGGACTTGATCCTGGGTAAGCAGGCGCTCTGCTTCCCGCTCTCTCCACTGGGAGCAGCAATGGAACATATGCTGCCTGCACCCCTGTTTGGTAGGCGCATGGGTGGTGTCCCTCAGGCTCACCTCCTGGGACCCCTCACTGATTCTCTCATCTTGGTGTGCTGCCTGCTCTGATAAGCCCTTCCCCAAAGAGGAGCTAAGTGTGGTGGTGTATTGCACATATTCCCAGTGATAGGTTTTCCATGGTATTGTAGCAGAGAAACAGGCAGAAGGAAAAAAAGAAAGGGGCTTTATTATCTTGGAGCACACAGAGAGAATTCGGAGAAGATAAGGAGTTCTCTGGATTGGAACAAAGGGAGGCTGAGGCTTTTATGGTCTTTTGCCAGGGGTGGGGTTTGAGGAGGATGTTTAGATCTACCTGAGGATCTGATTGGGGCCTTCCCTGAGGTGGCGGGACAGGTGAAAGGAAATTGCACCCTGGGCTGAGTTGGACAAGAAGGGGGAGGTGGTCTTTGGGAAGATAAGCTGTTGTTTTGAGAGCTTCAGCTATATTAGATGACCACCATAATGATTTAGCAGTTCATACTCGGGCCAGAACCTGTTACCCAGTACTCTGAGAGGCTGAGGCAGGAAAATCAGAAGTTTGAGCTCATTTTGGGCAATTTAGGTACTTATGAAGCCCCTATCTCAAAAAAAAAATTTTTTTCCCCTTCCAGTGTTCTTCTTTATTCATTTTCAGAGTGCCAACTTGAACTTGGATAGGTTGAATTAGTCCAACCCGTCTCTGGCAGGTATATTCAACATGCTGTATAAGGTATAACATTCAATTTATTTCTTTCTCAAGAGAGTTCTCTTCAGTCCTTTAAGACCCAGCTCCCCGTACGTGGGCTTTGCTGAAGGTCGTGGGGCTGCGCCAGCAGGTCTAAATCGGGGTGGAGGTGTTCGGTCCTTCTGGGCTTCATGAGATTGATTTCTGACCACTTTGCTGTGAATGGCACAACTCACACAGCAATGCAGCTTCACATACAGCTTGGGAAGCACAGAACTGTGGAAGACACTTGCTTTGGAAATGTCCCTGATGGCAGCAGCCTCCACTATGTTCCGAATGACAAACTTTTTTTAAAAAAATTACTTACTTATTCATTCATTCATGTTATGTCTAGTTCAGCCTGCCCTGAGGATGGGGCTGGCTCAGCATGTGGTGCCGGGGATCGAACAGCGGTCCCTGCAGTTGCTTAAGCTTTCCTAAGCAGGCGCTTTAGACTGCTGAGCTATCTCACCAGCCCTTGAATGACAAACTTCTTAATGGCCTTATCCTTGGGTAGGCACCAGGCACAGTGCATGCAGCAAATAGGTTGCACATGAACAAGGCCCTTTTTCATGCAACTGTTGTTCCTTCTTTTTCTCATCGTCATGGAAAGGAGGACTCGAAAGAGCCCCTATCTCTAAATAAATAAATAAATAAATAAAAGCTAGAGATATAGCTCTGAGTGAAAGCCCTAAATCAAATCTCCATTACTATGAAGGGAAAGTCCAGAGCCCAGACTTCCTAACGGATAATTGTCTGACATAGACTTGGCCCTGACTATGTACATGCATGGAAGCCCACAGACCTTATCTGTAGTGTCTCACAGTGAAGAGTGAGCTACAAGCTGTTCCGTGAAGTATGCTGTCCAGCGAAGTCTCACAGGGACATGAAAGCTGCACTTGAACATGGGCGTCGGAGGTGCCTCTGAGTTCTTTTCTGTTGTCCTTTCTCTCCTTCCTCTGGGTCTCAGTCCCATACTGAAATGGGCCTTGTGTGTTTGGTGTGTGCCCTCCCTCCAGCCCATAGATTTCAGTTCCTGCAGCTTTCCACCTCCCATCAACAACAGGCTGACCGGAATGTGTCCCTCCCAAATTCCTGTGTGGAAACTTAATTGTCACTGTGGTGGAGTTAAGAGGTGGGGCCTCAAGGAGGTGATTAAAGCCTGAGGGTGGCGCTCCCAGGAGTGGGACTGGTGAATTTATAAAAGAAGTGGGTGTCCCTTTGGTCTTTTAGACCCCTTGCTGCTCACACTCCACTGTGGCCACAACAGTGCCATTTAGAACTTGGGATGCAGGCCAGGGCCTTGACTGCCTACTTCTAAGGACCGTTTCCATCCCACAGGGCAGAGTGCACCTCAGTAGAGGTGCCCTGAGCCCTGAGAGTGATCAGTCATGCTCTTCACAGGTGCCAGGGAGCTTTTCTCAGGCTCTTCACACACCTGTCATCCACTCACCCAAGGGAGCTGTTGAAAATATTTCATCACTGTTCAGAGCAGGCGGTGACATTCGCCCACGGCCAAGGTGGGACCTTTGCTAGGCCAGGCATTGACTCTTCTGTCACAAGGCCACGGGGCCATAAGATGGGACACTGCAGAGGAGAGCCTTGGGGAAGAGGCCATTTGTCACCAGTATGGAAATATTTCACTATTTTAACAGGACCACTAAGCGTGAGAGTGTAACTTTCGCATCTTCCTAGTCTTTCTTGACTTCATTAGCAGCAGCACTGGCTTCAGCTAAAAGACATCTTCTTCCTCACTTAATGCTTAGAAGTAGGTAAGTCTTCAAAGGGGCTCATGTACCCCGGAGGGGTCCCCTTTGCCCCTGACCCTCTTGTGACACCTGTCTTACCTGCAATGACTATGCCTGGAGTCTCAGGATGCATTTTGTGAACTTGGAAATAGAAACCCCGTGCCAAAGAAATGAAAGCTGAAATCTAAAAGGAGCGTGGACCAGACAAGATGGTATATGACTATAATCCAAGCACCCTAGGAAGCTGAGGTAAAATGATCTCAAGCCTAGGCAACTTAACGACTTAATGAGAACCTGTTTCAAAAAGAAAACAAAAGTAAAAAGGAATGGAGATGTAGCTCAGTGCAAAGGCTGTAGATTCAATGCCCAGTACACTGAAAAGGGAGAGAGAGAGAGAGAGAGAGAGAGAGAGAGAGAGAGAGAGAGAGAGAGAGAGAGAGAGAGAGAGAGAGAGAGAGAGAGAGACCAGAGGGAGTGTGGAATCTCCTGATGAACACACCAGCTCTGGATTAATCCTCAAGACCATTCCGGTTACCCTAATGTTACTCTCCTCACGTTGATAAGGACAGAATGAGTGCCAGAGCTTGGGGTTGACAGCCCATGTCTGCTCTACCACACCTGCTAGTCTGTGAGACTGGGGTCCCCATCCCACCTGGCCCACGTGGCCTGCCTGGGAAAGCATCAGAGGCTGAGCATTATTGGGTGAACATGGTGCCTCAGTGGCCAAGTGCCTGTCCACACAAGTGGAGAGGGGAAATGGTGTTAGAAAGGAGCCTCCAAAACTCTCCTGGCTTTCCTATTTCCCAGGAGGCAACTCCCAGAAAACCCCAATGGGACAAGAGACCTGGTGTGCATGAGCTGAGAGGCAGGCAGAGAGCTTTCTGCCCTCTGTGCTTAGGGAGTCAAACAGGTCAAATAGCCCTGGGCAGAGGTGGAAGAAGGGGGACCCATCTCTGAGGGAGGATTAAGCCTTGCAGGCTCGGAGCATGGAGCACACACAGTGACCTCTGCCCAGAACACTTGCCCCCCACAGTGTGATAGTCCATTTTCTGCCTGACCCCCCAGGGCAGCTGCAGCAGGAGGATCATTTTCCAAGGCCAATTTATCATCCCAGAGGTCAACAGTGGATGCTGCACCTCTCAGACCTCTCTAACTGATTCCTTCCACGCCCAGTACATTTTAAGGCACAAGAACTGTCCAGAACCCCAAAGCCTTTGACTTCCACCACACCTCCCAGGTTCTAGTTGTCCCAGTTTTCCTCCTCTTCCTTCCCTGCCACCTTCCCAGTGTCCCCACACCATCCAAAGTGGAAGTAGCCACAAGGGAGGAGGGCCAAGGGACCACGCCCAGGGCTGGAAGAGCCCCAGCAGCCTCCACCAGGCCCTCTGCTTCCCTCGCACCCCTGGGCAGGCTCTGGCACATGAGATCCCGCTCTCCTGCTACTCGGGTGGAGATGATGGTGACTTTCCCATGGCTTCCCGCCACAGGTCCTTTCCCTGTTCCTTCAGGGACCCCGTGACTCCAGATGGTTCTCATTTGTGGCTCGTTACTGAAGGGGCCTCATTTCCTCACCACACACCCCTAATGTGGTCAGGGTCTCCCTCCTGAAGCCCAGATGGAGGGGGGCTTCCCTGAGCTGTTCTGTAATGGCTGCCCCACCCCTTCCTGCCCTAGCCAGGCCCCTCCCTGGGCCTCTGCCCTTTCCTCTTCCTTGCTCTCTTATATCTTCTCCCCTTCTTCCTCTTGTTCCTGTTCTTCCTCTTTTTCTTCCTCTCTCTCCTCCCCTTCCTTTTCTTTCTTCTCTTCCACCTCCTCTTTTACCCCCTCCCTTCCTCTTCCCTCTCCTCTCCTTCCTCTTCCCCACCCAGGAGTTCCAGTTCCCGCTCCCCAACCATGGGCTGTTGTCAGGTCTGGGTCTCTTCCCTTGGCAGAAGTGCTCCTTCTAGAAGTTTCTCCCACTCAGGAATGGGAATAGCTGCATCATATCCCATGTGAATGATGCTGCCTAGAGTTGTGAGGTCGCCAGCCGGGAGGCCCCAGCGGCTTATATTTCCACACCTCAGCTCCACACTACTCCCACCCCACACCTCTCACAACTTTGATCTCCTGGGAAGCCAAGAGGAGCTGAGAAGAGAGCACAGAACAATAAACTCGCTTTGGCAGAGCATTATGGTTTTGTTCTTGTTAGCACTTTTACATTCCCAGCATCTCACAAACTATAAAACACACTGCGCAGGTGTTAGACAAAATAGATGAGCAAACGAAAGACCCAGGGAGTTTGGGATGAGCAGCCCTGATGTTAGGGGCAGATGGGAATAAGGTCCTGGTTCTGCCCAGCCTTGCTATTTCCAGGGAAGGAAATGGAGGAAGCAAGAAACAGGAAGCAGGAAAAGACTTTGAGAGCAAGCCCTACTGCCTGGGTGGAACTGTCCTGCGCCACCATTTGTGAGTTGTGTCACCCCTGAGTCACTTAACTTCTCTGTGTCTAAGTCTCCTCTGTGAAACAGGATCCTGGCACGCTATGGGTTTGCACAGGAAGGTGTGAAGCACAGGTGAGAGGTACAAAGCCTGTGGACAGCTCTGCTTCTCCCTCCCAGGCCCTTGAGGACAAGTCAGTCCTGCTGCCACTTCAGGTCTAACCGACCCTTCCCATGGACCAGGCCTAGTTCTAGCATTCTCCTTAGAATGTGACAGAAAGCCATGATGGCTCATGTGGAGATTCTGTCCCTTTGTCCCTGTTGGCAGCATTAGGTCTGCTAGGAGGGAGGTTGGTGGCTCCAAAACCCAAGGTTGAAACAGCCTCCAGAGAAGTCAGCGCTGGCACCCCTGGAGACCAGGAGCCAGGCTGTTCTCAAAGGCTGGCCCTTCAGTGGAATCTTGTCTCAGGCTGGACCCCAGACAAAGAGATGTGATTAGAAGATCAAAGCTGTTGCTAGGGCTTTGGCCTGAGGGGGCCCTTTGATGTGACAGGGTCCCTTGAAGCCCTTTGCCTTCCCCCATATCCCAGGGTTCCCTGTGGTCCAAAATTCCTCATGGTTTTCCTTCCTGTTCCCATCCGGCTGCAGGCCTCAGAAACTGCCAAGCCTGGGCTAGCTAGCAGGTTCTGCCTGTGGGTCGGAGCTAGGTCGCCCTCCAGGCAGTTGACTAAATTACCAGGTGGGAAGCAGAAGCCAGCGTGGCAGCAGGCCTGGGAAATCCACTGGGTTCACCCAGAGGCTGGGCTACAAAAGCAAAAATCCTGAGCTGCTTGTAAATGACTGGCTGGTGAATGTGCCTCTCCCCACCGCTCCCCCCTTCTCCTTAAATGCTCTCCCCAGAACTTGGCCCAGGGAAGTCAGGAATTATTACAGGCATTCTTCCCCCCCTCTCCCCTTTGGAAAAGGGTAGGGATTTCTGTAAGGGCTTACTGTGGAGAATCTGTGGAATTTTCCTTAAAACTTGAGTGACAGCTTTAAGCATTGTGTCCTAACTGCTCACACTGTACCCTCTACCATTTATGGGCTCTGTTCTAGGAGTTGAGGCCATGCAGGGCCACCGAGTGAGGGACATGAGCTGTGAAGAGCCATCTTCCCCATCAGGGGCCTGCAAAGTCCCAGAGACAGAGAAGCTCTTCAAGGGACAACTCCTGCCCCCAGGAGGTGGATTCCCCACAGTCCTGCGTTCCCTTAGGGCAGATGAATAGAGGCTCTTTTGCGGACAGAGGAGAGGGGGACAGACAGGTCTGGGGAAGTTGCTCTTCCCAGTGACTTGCAGCAGGAGGGATCAACAGCCACAGCGAGGTTCATTTGTTCAATAAAGCTTTGCCAGTGTCCACGTGTGTACTCATGCTTGATCTGGGATGCATCAGTAACAAGAAGGGACCGCCGATGGGTGTGTTTGGTGTCACCCCTAGTGTGAGGAGACAGACAATAAGCTTGTCAGACTAGTGACGATGTTGACTGTGAGAAAGGAGAGGAGCAAAAGGACAAAGGGGAAGGGGCGTAGGGACAGTGAGCTGGGGTGGTGGCTGCAGCCAGTAGGGTTGCCAGGCAGCCTCACCAATGAGGTGACATAGGAGCAAAGGCTCAGAGGAGGTGAGGGAGTCATCCAGGCCGATTATCTGCTGGGGGCAGAGCCAGTGCAAAGGCCCTGAGGTAGGGTGACTTGAACGCATACAGAAGGAGCAGGTGGTAAGCTGGACTAAGGCTCCATGCTGAGTTTCTGGTATGTGCTGAATGGCATGTCCTAGTTGTCCCTCAAAGAGCTCCCCCCATGTGTATGTGGGGGGAGGGGTGTCCTAGTAATAGCAGGAAACAAACTCACAAATCAAGTGAAGAAGCATGGAGGTGACAGAGCGAGTGTATGGCTTCCTGGATTCTGAAGGTTGAGGGGGAGTTTTCCAGGAGGAGAAAATGAGAAAACCATTCCTGAAGAGGAAAAATCTGTGGAAAGGAAACGAAGTTTGAAAGAGCAGAGAACTGTAATTCAGAGAGCGACTGACTGGCTGCTGTACTGTGGAATGTGAGAGGGAGTGGGTAGAGGTGAAACTGAGCAGAGAAAGGAGAGGGAGAAAGGAGAAAGAGAAGGAACCCCAGCGCCTTCCCCCAGGTCAATGGATGCGCTCCCTGCCCAAGGCCTCCACTTCACACACCTGCTTTTTTTTTTTTTTTTTTTTTTTTCCTGCTTTCTGAGATGGCCTGCCTGAATTCTGAGTGTTCTGCTGTGCCCTGGCCTAGTGTGGGTCCCCTGGAAGCAGTCCTGAGTGTCAGATGAGAGGGGGTCTCCAGGGACCAGCAGGGGCCCAGAGGATAGACATAGGGCAGGAAAAAGAATGGGGTAGGGTGGGGCCATGCGGGGTGGGCTGCCCCCAAAGGGCCTGTGGCTGTCTTTGCCCCAGAGTTGTCTCACCTGGGGGGAGGGAACTGGGAATTTGTGCTCCAGGTTGAGGCCATGGCCCAGCAGGTGTCACCCATGACCCTAGTGGCCTGTCCTGTGGCCAGTTGAAGCCTCAGGTAGAGGGCAGAAGATGTGAAGTGACCATGTCTGCCGCCTACCCCTCAGGCCCGGCCTACACCAGGCTGTGGGAAGAAGACTGAACTCAAGGGAAGCGGGGTAGATGAGGCAGCCCCAGCCCCGACACTGGCCCTGGTGCTCAGGCTAGAGAAGAGTTGGCAATGTGTGACCTTTCCCTGGTGTTCCAAACCTCTCTGTCCTTGTATCGTGGGAAAACACACAGGACACAGACAACCATGTTGCTCGGCAGCCACTCCTACTACCATCCACCTCCTGAACTTGTCCGTGTCCACACACTGCAGCTCTGCAGCCCTTAAACGCACATACCATGTCCCTCCCCAAGGTCCTACTTTTGCATCTGAGTCACATGCCTCTAAATGTCACTTTCAAGTGGCAACATGCAGCACGTGGCCTTTCGTGCCTGGCTTCCTTCCTTCAGCAGAATGTTCAAGGTTCATCCCTGTGGGAACACGTGCCCCTTTTCCAGGTTATGTAATATTCCATGGCAGGAAGTACCACATTTTGTGTGTGGACTGGCTGTTTCATTCTTCTGGCTCTTGGGAATCCTGCTGCCCTGAATCAGGTCGAGTCCCTGCTTTCAGCTCTCTGGGATATGGACCTGGAGGTGGAAGCGCCAGCTTATGTGGCAGAGGTGTGGGACTCTCAGAGGAGCCACTATGCTGTTTTCTACAAGGGTACCTTCTTTGCATTCCCACTGGGACCCTGGAGTACCTGTCATACTAGCTGGGATGAGGTGAGGAAGGGATGTGGTAGGGTGAGCAAAAGCACCCAGGCTCACTAGGCAAGGCTTAGCGACAGACTTTCTTTCTTTCTTTCTTTCTTTCTTTCTTTCTTTCTTTCTTTCTTTCTTTCTTCTTTCTTTCTTTCTTTCTTTCTTTCTTTCTTTCTTTCTTTCTTTCTTTCTTTCTTTCCTTTTTGAGACAGGGTCTGGCTGTGCACTTCAGGCAAGCCTTGAGTTTACTTCATAGCCCAGGCTGGTTTCGAACTTGCAATGATCCTCCTGCCTCAGCCTCCCAAGAGCCCAGCTGAGATAGCATTGTCTTCCAGTTCACTTGTGTGCAGTTGCCTCACTTTGGTTGATTAATGTGCAGCTGGAAGAATGTGGGTATGAGTCCTGCCTGTGCTATGGCTGTGTGACCTCAGGTAAAATGTCACTGTTACTTCCCCAGCCCTGGTTTTTTTCTTTGTACAAACAAGTGGGCAGGACACAGGATGGGAACACTAAGGGGCCTCTGGTGGTGGCAGCTTATGCACTGGACTCACAGTAACTGTGGACTTGGTGCCTCCTGTGACAGTGCTAAGATTGGGGACTCAGTCCACGCAGGGCTTCAGAGGACCCCTCTTGTTGTCGCCTGCTGCACAGCCTCCCCATCTATGGAGAGTACCTCACTGGCTGAGTCAAGCCCTTCAGTGACCTCATACCGCAATGTCCTGGTGGCCCCACATCATCACAGGGGTCTTGAGAGAGGCAGGAGTGCCAGAGTTAGCAAAGGAGGTGGTGGTGGTAGTGGAGACTAAGGGGACGAAGCTGCTGGCTTTGAAGATTTAGGAGGGAACCACAAGCCAAGGGACACAGGCAGACTCTAGAAGCTTGAAAAGGCAAGGACACAGCGTCCAAAGGAGCCAGCCCTGGCCACATCCTGACTTTAGACTTCTAGGCTCCAGAACTTTAAGAGGATAAATTTTCCAGTGTCTGGATTCTGAATCTGAGAGGCTGAATCACTGCCACACAGGGCTCTGCCAGGTTTTTCTCCCGAGAACAAATGTGTATCGTTGGAACTGTAAGCTCCAGCAGCCACAGCAAGTAAATCCAACTCGGAAGGTGGCTCCAGCCAAGCTCCTGGAGGCTCAGCTGCCCCTGCCAGTCCCGCTCATCTGCCCACCCCTCCCTGGTGTTGGGTGCCTCAGCCGCCTTCTGATAGACCTCCCTTGGGTCTGCTTCCTGGGGATTCTGACCTGCAAGAGTTGGCAGTTTTTAAACAACACTTTATTATGGAAAAGCTCAATTGTACACAGAATTACCAAGAATAATATAAGGATCCCTGGTTGATCCCATCGGCCAGCTTTGATGCTCCTGCTCAGTACATAGTCAGCCCTCCACATCCTCCAGCCAACCAAAACCTTTGAAAAAAAATAAAACAGTGTCTGACCTGATCACATACAGACTTTCTTCTTGTCATTATTCCCTAAACAATGCAATGTAACAACTATTTACCTAGCATTTGCATCGTTAGTTATTATGAGTAATCCTGATATGATTTAAAATGTATGGTTGAGTTGTGTGGGTGTGCTATGCAAATACCACAGCATTTTATAAAAAGCACTGGAGCATCCAGAGTTTGAAATCCTCAGGGGGTCCTGGAGCTGCCCAGCGACAACTGTGTATAGAGAGAAATTGTGATTTAAAGAAGGAAGCTGTGGGGGCCAGCGAGATGGTTCAGGCGTCTAAAGGCCTGCTTAGGAAAGCTCAGGCAACCACAGGCAGGGACCACGGTTTGATCCCTGGCACCACATCCTGCACCTCCAGGGCAGGCTGAGCCAGCTATAAAATAAAAAATAAAAAATAAAAATAAAGAAGGAAGCTGCGATCCAGCTCTGGCCACTGTCACGGTCTCAGAGTGGAGCAAAGCTATCACAGACCCCTGGGGGAACAGAGGGAGCCAGCCCAGAAGCCTCAGCCTGTCCAGGGCCAGAAGCCCCACTAAAGGGTGCTGAGTGTAGGCAGTGGGTAGGTGTGTCACTCTAGTCCATTTCTCTTCCTGTGTGTGACTCCACCTCACTCTCTGCCACCCTGGAGAGAACAATGGCACCAGGTACCATGGCAAGCACATTTCACACTTTGCCTCATGAATCTACCTGACGGACCAAGCAGGACAAAGACAACATTTTCGTATTTAATTTCATTGACCCCCAAGGTTAGGAAGGCCAGTTGGCCAAGGGCCCACAGATAGTATACTCATCTCCTCAGGCTGTTGTGGCTCATGACCAGAAATGGGTGGCTTAGACCACAGGAACCTACTCAGGTGTGGTGGTACATGCCTGTAATCCCAGTACTTGTGAGGCAGAAGTAGGAGGTTCACTTCATGTTGGAGGCCAGCCTGGGCTATAAAACGAGTTAAAGGCCAGCCTGAACTGCATAGTGAAACCCTGTCTCAAAAAAACCCTAGCCTGTCACAGTTCAGAAGGTTGTCAGTGTGACATCGACAATTCTTCCTTACCTCTTCCAGCGTCTGGTCACACCTGGTATCCTTGGCTTGTGGCTGCATCACGCCAATTGTTGCCTCCATTTTCATGTGGTCCTTCTCTCCATGAACCTATTCCGTGTGCCACTTATAAGGACACAATTATTGGATCTATTGCCTTTCAGATAATCCAGGGTGATCTTGTCTCAAGATCTTAAGTATATCTGCTAAGATCCTTTGCCAAAATAGGACTACATGTGCAGGTCCCAGGGGATAGGACATAGACCTAACTTTTGGAGGCTACCATTCAACCCATTACGGAAGGCATGTAATCAGAGCAGGAGTCTTAACCTAAGAATTTGGGACTGTTGTCACTACATGGTGATACGATGATGCTGAGAAGAGCGGGAGCCATAGGAATTTCTTGTGGTGGCTTTCAAGTGCATCTACAAAGTCTTCGACATGCCACTCAATCAAAACCTAATGGATACCTGTAATCCCAGCTAGTAGTGGATGGTGAGGCAAGAGGATTACAAATTTGAGGCCAGCCTAAGATATGCAGCAAGACTTTGTGTCCATTCTCTTGAGTACAGATGGGATAATGGCTGGCAACCCACAGAAGGTGAGTAGGGATGTCACATCACTGTCAGTGGTGGCTTGGACTAGGTGGAAACATTTGCTTTTGGCACCCTGAGCCATCTCATTGCCCTGAGGCCACCATGCTTGCAGGAAGCCCAAGCCACCACGCCACAGCCACCAGATTGGGAAGAGAAGATGCCTCCTGATGACTGCAGCTGAAGTTGGCCGGGCACAACCCCAGGCATCAAACCTCCTTAGCTCAGGGCGCAAGCCTAGTGGGGCAGCAGTAAGCTGTCTGTTCTCACCTGTCTGTGTTCCTGACCCACAGAGCCTCTGAGTAGAATCAAATAAATGGTCGTGCCTTGCTGATTTATTTATTGCTGTTGCGCAAGGAGAGATGAGGGGAGGGGGAGGGTCACCTTTTTTCTGCTGGAGAAGGCTCCTTTCCCAGCCTGGTGGCAGCCAGGAGGCCCCCTCCAGCTGCCCTCCCTGCAGGCCCTGCTGGAGCAAGGCTGGTGACACCTGCTTCCCAGCGGCGGCCACACTTAGCTGCCAGGTCGCTCCCCCCACCCGGCTGCCTGACAGGCGAGCGGCCGTGGCCCAGCCTCCCCTGCCCCCAGTGCCAGCACCCAGGCTGCCAATTACAGCGCGAGCCCATTCATTTGCTGGATAGGATCTGTAGATTTTGTCATTTGCTATGCGGAGGTTTTCTTTCTGACTAATTTGTTTACCAGGTTTAATTCTTCAATCATGTTTTCATTTTAAGAGATTTCAGGGTAATTATGAACTTTGAATAAATCCATCTGAGGCACCAAAGTGCGCTGCGTAGCTCGGCGGGGCCCACCGTTCGCTGTCGCTGCCACAGCCGCAGTCTGCGCGGGTGTGACCCGGCTGCTCCCCGCCCCCCCCTTCCCCGCCCATCCTGCAATGGAAAACAGCTGGGCCTCGGGGAGCCCGCGCCGGCCGCGCTGGAGAGGAAGCCACAGCTGAAAACCACTCTGGGGCTGCGGAAAGAGGAATCAGCCAGGGCGCGAGTGGGGCTGCAGGACCCGCCAGCATCCGGGCCTCCCTGCCCACCTTGCCCAGGCAGTGCCCGAGGCCCGGGCCGCCCCAGCAGTGCGGGCTGAGTGTTTATCACCGCGGGGTGTGGGGTCTTTGGCTTAGCTACCAATTGAATTGACATAAAACACATTAACAGTAGAAAAAAACACTCTATGTACATACGCATGGGAGTCCCAGAAAAATATGATACACAAACAAAGGCCGGGTGAGAGAGGCTTATGTGTCATCCTAAGCTACAAAAAGGAGAAGTTTGGGGGCCCTAGGGGTGGCAGGAAAAGGGTAAGGGAAGACACGTATACTGTATACTCCTACTCCATCCCCAGCACTGGGAATTGCATCCAAGGTCTTGTCACCGAGCTATAGCCTCAACCCTTTTTATATATTTTATGTTGACACAGGGTATTGTTAAAGTGCTACATCAGACTGGGCTCAGATTTGCAATCCTCCTGACTCAGTTTCCCAGATGCTGGGATTATAGGCACGAAGCAACATGTTTGGCTTGAATAAAAAAGAGTTTTTAGGCTAAACTTGTTTTATTTACTTTTTTTTTTTTTAATAAAAAGGTTTTTTATATTATGGAAAAAAGGTAAAGTAAATTTCATAACAAGGTAATCAGAAAATAGCAATAATTAATGCATTGCATATTATCTTTGTTTAGTTATTTTTTTTTCACTGAAAACATTTTATGGGTGTTCTGAACAGAAACGGGAATCTATTTGCCAGGAAGGATGATCCCATCGTACTTCTCCTGGAACCAGCGCATGGCCTCCCCTTTGCTGATTCTGTGTCTGGCCCGGGTGCAGCCTGTCCTGCGCTTCTTGTCTGCGATGCTGAAACCTGGCCTACCCAGCACCACATAGAAGTCCTGGCCGTAGGTGCCAATGCTTGGGTCATATCTGATGCCCAGATCAATGTGTTCCTGGATTCCAAAACCAAAGTTTCCAGTATTGGAGAAGTAATTTTTCCTTAATTCATATTCTCGCACCTCTAGGCCTTTCTCCAGGATTTCTTCTGCCTTCGCCCCTCGGACTGTGCAGTGGACAGTGACCTTCTTGTTTCTCCTGATGCCAAAGGACCTGACAGTGTATCTGGCTTTAGAAAACACACGAGTCTGGCCTGTGAGCTGGTCCAACACCTTGGCTGCCCGCGTCAGTCTGTCTCCACTCTCCCCGACGCAAATGTTAAGGCGCAGTTTGCGAATTCGAAGTTCCTGCATGGGGTTTTCCTTCTCACCTTGATCCTGTGCCGTGGTGGAGAACCTGAGCAGGTGCATATTATCTTTAAAGTAATTACTCAGAGTACAAAATATGCACATAAAAAGTTCTCCAATTGGTATAAGTGCAAACCTTCCTTTTCTATGAACTAAGAAACACTAGTGGTATAACTAACTTACATTTTTTTCTCCCCTTTCCCTTCCTTCCTTTCATCTTTACCCCATCCTATTCCTTTTTGTTTTTTACCAATTTCTTCCCATTTTGCAGTATCTATTGTACATTTTAGACCTTATTTCTTTTTCAGTTTCTCACACCAGGGAGGCGATACAATGTTTACACATGTGAGTCTAATTTATTTCACTAATGAGTGTGATCTCAAGTTGCATCCATTTATCTGTAAGTCTCCAGTTTATCATTCTTTATGGCTGAGTAGTACTCTATTATATAAAAAGACCACAGCTTTTAAAAAAATCCATTCCTCAGTTGATGGGAATTTGGGTTGTTTTCAAGATTTAGCTATTACAAATTGTGCTGCTATAAACATGGTGCACATATAAATTGCTGTGGTATGATGTTTTTAATTCTTCTGGGAAGATACCCAGAGGGAGAATAGATAGGTTGAATGGAGCCTCTAATTCTAGCTTTTTCAAAAATTTCCATACTGATTTCCACAGTGATTGCACTAATCTGAACTCCCACCAGCAGTGGAGAAGGGTTCCTTTATCCCCACAGCCCTGCCAGCATTTATCATTGGTTGACATTTTGATAATCGCCGTTCTTTCTGAGGTGAGATGCAATCTCAGTGTTGTTTTAATTTGCATCTCTTTAATGACCAGTGATGTTGAGCATTTTTTCACATATTTCTTTGCTACTTGTATTACTTCATCTGAGAAGGATATATTCATCTCAGATGCCCATTTTTGGGTTGGGTCTTTAAGCTTAGGGGAGTCTCACTTTTAAAAATTCTTCATATGTTCTAGATAGAAGGCCTTTCTCTGAGGGACAATTGTCAAAATTTTTTTCCAATCTGTGGAGTTTTTTTTTTTCATTCTGTTGCTGAATTCTTTTGACGTGAAAAAGCTGTCTTATAGGGTAAAATCCCAGTTGTTGGTTCTTTGAACTATTACCCATGCACTTTTGGGTTTTGTTCATGAACCCTTTGCCTACCCACACACCTTTAAGATTTCTACCTACTTTCTCCTCCAGTAAATTTAGTGTTTTTGTTTTAATATTTAAATCTTTCATCCATTTTTTTTTTGCGGGACCAGGATTCGAACTCAAAATCTTGCACTTGCTAGGCAGGCACTTATGCCACGGAGCTATCTCCCCAGACCCCTTTAATCCATTTTAACTTTAGTGTATGGTGATAGACATGGGTTTAGTTTTAGTTCTCAGCATACAGAAGGACAGTTTTTCCAGCATCATTTATTAAAGAAGCTATCTTCCTTCCAGTGAACATGTTTGGCTGCTTTGTCAAAGATAAGGTGGCTGAATGTGTTTGAAGTTGTGTCTGCAACTTCTTTTTTTTTTTAATTTTATTTATTTATTTATTTGTTTGCTTGTTGTGTTTGTTTGTTTCTTTATTTATTTATTTTGTGGCTGGCTCAGCCTGCCCTGGTGGTGGCGCTGGCGCAGCATGTGGTGCCGGGGATTGAACTGCAGTCCCTGCAGTTGCCTGAGCCTTCCTACGCAGGCGCTTTAGACCACTGAACCATCTCGCCGGCCCCTGTGTCTGCAACTTCTAATCTGGTCCACTGATCCTCAGGTCTGTTCTTTTGCAGGACCATGCTGATTTTATCACAGTAGCTTTGTAGTATAGTTTGAAGTCAGGCATTGTGATATCCGCAACCTTGCCTTTGTTGCTCAGATTTGTCTTTGCTATTCTAGGTCTCTTCTGGTTCTAAATGAATTTTAGGAATGTTTTGTCTTGTACTGTGAGGTTTGTTAATGGTATTTTTGTTGTTGCTTTTTTTTGTTTGTTTGAGACAGGGTCTTGCTATGCAGTTCAGGCTGGCCTTGAGCTCACTTTTATAGCCCAGGTTGGTCTCAGATTCACATTGATCCTCCTGCCTCAGCCTCCCAAGGGCTGGGATTATAAGCATGCAGCACTATGCCCGGTTTGTTGCTGTTGTTTATGGTATTTTTGATGGAGATTGCATTAAATCTGTATAACAGTTTAGGGAGTATGTCCATTTTCACTATGTTGGTTCTTCCTATCCATAAGCAAGGGATATCTTTCCATTTTCGGATATTGTCTTTGATCTCCTTTTTAAGAGTACTGTAATTTTCTTTTCTTTAAAATGTATTTAATACAGAGTTCCACAGGGTCTCACTACACAGATCAGACTCCTAGTGAGCCTCCTGTTTTCAGCCTCCCAAGAGCTGGGTTTACAGGCACGTGCCACCACGCCCAGTCTCATTCGCTGTCTCAGTGGGCCCTGGGGGCGGGGCCAGCATAGCACACTGGGAATCAAACCCTGGTTTCTGTGCTCTGCCTATGCAGGTGCTTTAGTCTGCTGAGCTATCTGGCTGGCCCAGCCTGTAATTTTCAATGTATAGATCTTTTACTTCTTTTGTTAGATTGGTCCCTAAGTATTTCAAGCTTTTTTTGTTGTTGTTTTTCCAAGCACAGTGGTGCATGCTTATAATCCCAGCTACTTATGAAGCTAAGGCAAGAGGGTTTGCCAGCATAGGTAATTTAGCAGGACTATGTCTCAAAATAAAACTTTTAAAGAGGGCTAGGGTGGTAGCTCAGTTGTAGAACATGTGTCTAGCATGGCTGAGGTATTGGGTTCACTTCCAAGTGCTTTTTTTTCTTTTTGTCTTTTTGAGACAGGGTCTCACTATGCAGCTCAGGCTGGCCTTGAGCTCACTTTTTGTAACCCAGGCTGGTCACGAACTTGCACTGATCCTCCTGCCAAGACAGCACTTGGGAGGCTGAAAAAGTGCTGGGATTATAGGTGCCAAGTGTTTTAAAAGAAAAAAAATAGTTTACTTTCTGAGAGACATAATCTTGCTGGGGTCAACCAATTTTCCTGCCTCAGCCTCCCAAGTAGCTGGGCTTACAGGTACTCCTGGCTCCAAAGTTGTCTATAATGTAGATAAAAGTCTTTCAAGCGAGTCAAGCTGCTTTCTTCCTGATCCAGATATTTTATTAACACAAATTTCCTTTATAAATAGGAGCATCTTTGTGCTATTTTTGTGTCTACAGTTTCTCCAAACACCTGCTTGAAATAATCAATACACCAATAAAGAATATTCTGAGTGCAAATGTTCAGGTTTCTTAGAGTTACATTTTGGGGTGTTGTGTCCTGAAACTCAAAAATGTACCTGAGAGAGGCCTAGGCATTATGGCCAGAGGATATGACTCTATGCTGTGACAGAGGCACTTTCTGGTTCCTCAGGGATGAAAGAGAAATACATCAAGGACACCGATGACAAGTCCTGTTTTATCTGTTTGCAGGCTTGTCACAAAGATGTGGCAAGAAGAGACACTCTGTGAGTGGTGTCATATGACAAAGTCATGAGGTGGTGGTGGTGTGAGGCTGTGGAGCAAGGTCTCTTGGTCATATCAGCAGGGTCCCAGTGGCAGGCTGGGGTGACATGCCACCCAACCAAGTGATGATAGAAAGGTAGGAAAACGCCACAGGCCGCCCAAATGTCCTGACTCCTTTACTGTCTCTGCACTAGAGTGGCTAGCTCCTGGGTGTGCTGGAATGGTCTCAATGTGAATGGATGAATTGTATTCCGGCCCTAACACCTTATCAACACCACACAGGAGGGCTGCCTGTGACCAGCATCTTATCAGCATCAAGAAATTAGCGTGCTTCATTTGCATACTCATATCAAACACATAGTCAGCTGGGGCAGTGGGTGGTGCAACTAGCCTCAACACATTAGGCTTAACTAATTTACACGGAGCCAATCATAACAAAGACAAAGAGCAAGACTGCTAAGGGAACCAATCACAGAAAAGGATTTCTACCCTGCAGAGTGTATAGCCCCAGAGCTCTCCCCACTTGAGGTTGCTGGTTCCTACTTTGGGGGATAGGCTGTGTGGGGACTCTGTCCTGTGATGACAGCCCTGTAGTGGATCTCATCCATGTTGACAGCCCCTGCAGCTGCTGGCCCAAGGAAGAGTGCATCCATACTGTCTTAGCTTGGGTTTGTCCCAAAGCAAGCCTGAGACAAAGAAACACAGCGGGTAATGTGTCATGGAAGACAGCTAAATCAGGGTGCAGGATCAAGTCAGAGACCTCTGTGGTTAACTGTCACAGACCAAATTGTGTCCTCCTCTGTGTTAGCTTTCTGTCTGTGACAAAACAGTTGAGAATGGGGGGCCGGAGAGATAGCTCCGTGGTACAAGTGCCTGCCTGGCAAGTGCCAGGTCATGAGTTTGAATCCCAGTCCCACAAAAAAGAAAAAAAAAAAAAAAGAAGCCAGCTGAGAAAATCAACTTAGGGGAAGAAAGGTTTCTTCTGGCGTAATTTGCAGGGGTATTGGTTCCTGGTCACTTGGATATGTTGATTCTGGACTCTTGGTGAGGCTGAGGCTCCTGAGAGAAGCTGCTTACCTTATGGTGACTGAGATGAAGGAGTAGGGTCAGAGACAAAGCCAGGTCCCCAGGGACCAACTGCCTCCAGGTAGGCCCCATCTCTTCAGTCTCCTCCATTTCCCCATAGTCCATTCAATGCCAAACCCATCAGTGAAATAATCCATTGAGAAGGTCAGAGGCCCTGTGACCAGTCATTATCCCAAAGCCCCATCTTTAAGCCTGCCTTCCTGGGGCATCAAGCTTTCAACACCCATGAGGACACAGGGGAAGAGAGTCCTGTGTAAGCTAAGGACACAGGCCTCTGAGGAAAACGATCCCATGCTAACACCTTGTTGGCACCTCCAGAACTGTGGGAAGACAAATTGTTGTTGAAGCCCTCAGTGTGTGGTAGTTTGTAATGGCAGCCTGAGCAGACTTAGAGCACCGTAAGCCTCACTCCCCTTGGGGGAGATAATGTAAAACACAGGGGTACACTGGGCATTGTGGTACACAACTACAATCCTAGCACCTTGGGTGTCTGAGGCAGGAAGTTTGCAAGTTCATGCGTAGTCTGAGCAATTTTGTCTCAAAAACAGGGAGAAGACTGGGGATGTAGCTCAATGGGAAGGTTCTGAGTTCGAATACAAATATTGTGAAAAAACAAGCACATGGGCTTCCCAGTTATGTCACCTGAGGGAGAGAAGGCTGAGGAATTTATCCACCAGCTGTGTCAGTCATAGCTGGAAGCTGTTTCTGGGGAAGCATGGATTCTAGTACTTCCAGCCCTCCTGAGGCAGACAAGGCAGCTTTGGCAACCAGGAGAAGCCTCCAGGCGAGGAAACAGAGGGACTGCCATTTGGAAGTTGGGCCCGGAAGGCACTAAAGTGGTGAGAGGGAGGGGATTTGTGAGAAGCAATAAGGATGGCATCTGTTCCACAGCCCTCTGCTGTGAAGAATGGGCTATCTTAGGAAGCTGCGTTGGGGCTACGTGAGTAGCCTTTTGCCTCTACCCCAAAGGAACTGGCATGTGTGTGGTACGTGTTTCCACAGGAGGATTTGAGCTAGATGAAATACAGACTTTTGCACTGGATAATCTTGTGTAAGAATATATAACCCTACAATAAATGCCATTTGCAAAGGTTAGCTCTGGCTGGCTTCCACACCAAAGCTAGTGGCATGAATGGAATGTGTAGCATTCATGAGGGCCTTAGGACAGTAGCTCTGGTGGCCTCCCTAGTGAGTTCAGAGCACTCCGCTGCTCCTTACTCCTTTGATACTTGAATCCAAGGCATAGCTAGGATGAAGGTGCTCTGAGTCAGCATTCTTGGCTTCAGGCAAAAGGGGACTCACAATGGCAGACCTTAGCAGGAAAGAAATCTCTAGAGGTCTGTGAGAGAGTTCACAAACTTGAGGGGAGGCAATGGGCCTCAGAGGCAAGAACACTATGCAGGATGAGTGGGGACAGGGTGGAGAGATAGACTTGCTATCACCCTGCCAGCCTTTGTAACACCTGGTCCTTACTGGACCTTTGAGAGTGGTGCCACCATGGGGCCATTGTCCTTGTCTCTTCCTGGCCTTCCTGATAGACTCAAAACCTAGAGTTCTGGACTTCAGGGAGAAGAGATTGATCACGAGCTTCTCTAAGTGCAACACAGGCCATGTGTTCCTCCAGGATTGCCCAAACTAGGGCAATGCTTTTAAATGAAGATATGTTTGTCCTTGGCAGAAGAATGGGAGAAAAGTCTAGAAAGGGGTGGATTTGTTCTGGCAAGCACCTGGTCTGCTCAGTCTCGGGCCAGTCTAGTAGAGATAGTGGGTCTGACTGCATGTGGCTCCCTTGGCCACAGATTCCTGTGGGTCTCACATGGCGCCAAGGCATAGCAGCAAGAAGGCAGGAATGCTGGGAACCTGCCTCATGACAAGACACTCCAAAAGAGTGACAAAACTATAGCAGCCACCACTGTAACTCACTATTCTGGGGATTGACCAGGCTTGGCTGGACAATTCTCACAAGGGGCGTCTTGGGTTGCAGTGACTTGGTAACCAAGGTTGGACTCACTTGGAAGGGCTCTTCATTCATGTCTGTTTCTTGGGCTGGGCTCAACCAGCTGGGGATGTGCTAGGGCTTATATCACCATGTCCCTCGACAGCCTCATATGCTTATAGGTGGGGCTTTCTGGAGGTGCCTGCATCTAAGGTGTGTGAATATGGATTAAGAGTGCATGATTGCTACAATAGTCCACTGAGTGGCTTGGCATATTTCTGGCTGTGCATGGTGGGAAGGCCCACCCTGGGTGTGAGTGGCACCGAACAATAGGCTGGTAGCCTGGATAGGACAGAAAGAGAGATCTGCTGTGACTGCTGCTTCCCGCATGCCATGACATGAGCAAGCCTTCCCTCCATGCCTCTCTGCCATGCTGCCCAGTCTTGGAGCCAGCCGGCTACAAACTGAAACTGCTATAGGCTGTGAGCCAAAAGAAACTTTTCCCTTTTAACTTGGGGGTGTCAGGTATTTTGCCCTAGCAATAAGGAAGCAACTAAGAGAGAGGGGCCAGCTAGAACTTGTTGGCCCTTCTTTTTATCTCTATGTGATCTCTCCTTGGGACCTTTCCAACATGGTGGTCGAGGACCCTGGGTCTTCTTATATATCAGCTCAGGGCTTCCAACAAAGAGAGCTAGACAGGAACTGTGTTGTGGTTTTTGACCCAGTCTTAGAAACCACATGGGCTCATTTCTATTGGACTCTGCTCATTCCAGAGTCAGGAAGCCTAGCCCATATATAAGGAGAGGGGCATGGGACTATTCCACACTTTGCTGAGAAGACTGTCACAGAATTTTTGGACATGTTTAAATGCAACACAGGGGACTAGGAGATGGCACACAGCCACTGTGCTTGATGGTCCAACTGGATCAATTCAGTCTTCATTCTTGATTTTCTCATTTGGTCACTTGCTTTCCATGGTGCAGAAAGGCTAGTGCTCAAGCTCCTGGCAACCTGTTAGTGACGAAAACGTTGGCACCTCGTGGGCTGGACCTACCACGTTAATTGATCCTGCCTCATCATTATGCTGGGAAAGCTCATTCCAGCTCAAATTTGACGATTGGTTTCTAATTTCGGTGCCATTTTTCAAGCTGATGGCTCTTATGGCTGACAGTGAATTACCCAGGGTGCAAATTAAATACCATAGAATTACTAATCAGGCCATTAGAATACGCGGACAGGAGGAGATCTACAAGTTGTCAGAGCATGGTGGGCTCTCCGCTTGCCTTTGCTGTGGAATCTGTGTGGCTCTGAATGGGCCGTGGGCAGGACTGAATGGCACAAATAGGAGAAGCAGGCAGCCAGAGGACTGAGTAGTGGGCTACGAAGGAAGTCTGCCTCCTACACCTGCTTGGTTGGCTCCCCTTTGCAGAGAAAATCTTGTCTCCTCAGTCCTTGTGTCCCTAGGGATTATCGCCTAATGGCCCACACACCCTTTTCCTGCAAGAAAGTGTGGAGTTTTAATTCTCAACCTCCAAGCCCACAAAGAAGGCACCAAATAGCTAGCGTAATGAACAATGTTTTCAGATTTCTAAATTTAGAGGGAGGGTGAGAACACACTAATGGTTTTTCCTCTCGTGTGTAATTCCAAGCAAGGTTAGAAAGGCTTTGTGTGTTGAAGACCTTGTGCAGCACATTCACACTTGCTTTGTGCCTGTTGATTTCTTCAATCCTCATCAAACTGACGGAGAGAAAACAAGAAGAGCCACTTCCTGCATGTGTGATACTTGATGTGGACTGGCACTTCTGGAAAGCAGAATGTGTGGCCTTGAGCAAAGACACAATGTGGTCTTCAGGCGGAACATGCGAGCCAGGATGCTGCAGTGCAGTAATGCGGGATGGGGTGTGAACGCCGATCACACTCATTTCACAGGTGTCAGTCCTGAGGTTACATCACTTTCCTGGGGCCACCTAACAAGCAAGTGGCAGGGCTAGAGCTCAGCTGCCAGAAGCTCCAAAACAGCGGCTACCCAAGAGCTTTCTACCATATTACTTCATTTCCTTCAACATATGCTCTGTGCCTTGGGTGTCCAGATAAAATGTAGGACGCCAGTTAAGTTGGCATTCCAGACATACGATGAATAGTATTTGTCCCATGTGATAGTTTATAGAGCCTGAATCTGGACATCACCAGTTTTCATAAGTCCACTCATCATTATAGAGAAATGCAGCTTTCAGTTTAGGTCACAGAGGACATGTTAGCAGGTCATGAGCAGCCCCCTGAGGACATGCCCATAGGTTACAGACGGTAGCCTTCCTCTGTGGTTGGCTTACTTTTATTTACAGAGAACACAGCAAGCCATGAGTCCACCATTTCTCTGACCCATTTCTTCAAAAGCCCACCCCAAAAATGCTATTAATAAAGACTCTTAGTCTATTAGAGATTTTTTTTTTTTGTGGTACCGGGGATTTATTAGAGACACTTCTGTTCTGCTTGCATAGAGGACTGTCTCAGGTTTGGACTATTGAGTTTGTATTCCTTTCCTCCCCACTCAATATTAAATAACTCAAACTTGCATACCAGCCTTTGGGACCACATTTCAGGCAGCAGGAGGGAAAAGGGTTAAGAGAAGGATTTCCTTCTTTTATGCATATGTTCTAGAAGTCACACCTCAAGCTATTGCCCACCTCACATTGGCCACATGTGTGTTTGTGAAGGCTAAGAAATATGGTTATTATTCAGCCATAGGCCAAGGTGGAGAGAAAGAAAGAGACAGAGAGAGAGAGAGAGAGAGAGAGAGAGAGAGAGAGACAGAGAGAGAGGTAGGTACAGTGGCTGTCCTGTGTCTCCATAGGATGCAGTGCAAGCTCCCAGTGCTTAGAGTATAAGGGTCGGGCCCTGTACAGCTGAAGGTTGGAAAGCTGCCCGAAGAACTCTGTCCCCAAACTCTCTGCTGAGGCTTTGCCAGAGTTGAACCACAGTTCAGTTCAGCTCTTCACCTTGCCCTATCCTGTCTTCCCCTCTTCTTTTCACAGGATTTGATCCCTAATAAACATTTTGACCTGCAAAGTCCATCCCCTGTTCCTGAGGGCCCACCTGCCACATGTCTCTTCTATAGTGGGTTAGGATTCTTCAGAGACATACAACCGACAGAAAACACATGGATATTTATTGTGCCAATTGGCTCACGCAATTACAGAAGCCAAGGAATCCAATGTTGCAGGCAGCTAAATTAGATGGAAATAGGCAGTCAGACAGGGCCAGGCCCTCAAGGAAACAATATGGAAGACAAGGTGACTTTGCAACTTAGAAGAGACAGACACTTCTGCTGCGGGCCAGAGCTTAAGACAAAAGAGTAAACAAATGCAGCTAATATCTCCCTAGGGATGGGCATCAGGGGTTGATATTCTAAATAGATATCAATCACCTTGAAAGAGCTCAAAGGATTCACTAACTGAACCCCCAACAGGAAGAGGCTCTGTACTGTATTCATGACCACTTACTAAGTGACTCACTTTCCCACTTGGTCCCGACTTTTATCAGTTTTACCTGATCAGTGGCTCCGAGAACTGGAGATATGCAACAACCCTAGGGCAGGATGTTCCAACTGAAGGAGAGAGAGGCGCTGCACTGACCTCTGCCTTCTGTTCTGTCTGGCTCCTCAGTGGCACAGGCCATGCCAGCCTACACGGAGGAGGGCTGCCTGGTGTGCCCAGCCCACCAATCGCAGTAAGACTTCTTCCCAGAAACACCCTTGAAAATTCACCCAGAAATAACTTAGGTCACCTGATTCTCTGATGCACTGTCACCTCCACAGACTGTGGCTTTCTTATTCCACGCCATTGTCTATGCTACTGTCTACTGCTTCCTGCCCAGTAGAATCAGCTAGATGATGTTCTGTGGTCTACAAAGGATTTCCCCACATAAAACAAGATTTATTCCCCATTGTAGCCCCGCGAAGATGTGTTTATTTGTGTTTTGTAGTAGAGGGGACCAAAGTTTAGGAATATATAGATGGGGTCACTTGGGGGGAGGACAGAATAAATAAAAGAAGACAAAAACTAATTTTAAGGTGCAGGTGGGACAGCAGGAGCTCACCTCCTGTAGGCTAGATCAGCTTCCTCTGTGGTGGGCTCACTTTTATTTACAGGAAGTTCTGAGGGAGGGATAGCACAGGCTTCTGGAACTGAAACTATAGAAAGTGGGTGGGTAGGGATTCACCTAGGGAGAAACTAGATTTTCTCTCAGTCCTGAAGCCTGTGTTCTGAAAACCTTCCAAAGCAGATGCTAACTGGCCTCCAGAGTGCTCCACTCTGCCCTTAGCCAGGGGCTGTATGGCCTTCTTCATACCTCCCTGTTCCTGAAGCAAGATCACAAGGACCTCAGGGGTTGAGGCGATTGAGTCACAGAGTTGGGCCCCATGGCCTATCACATAGCCTGGTGCTCAGTATCCTGTTTTTGTTCAGGAATCATCTCTGCAGGTGGGTAGGGGTGGGGCACTTGCGGGAAAAAGCAGAGAGGTCCCTGAGGGGTCTGTAAAGAATGCAGACACCAGAGGGAGGAGAACATTCCTCACGACTTCACCCTCCAGAACACCACTGATCTCTCCTGCTAAGGACAGCCTGGTGAAGGGGGCTCATAGGGGGTCCCATATGAAATTTGATAGCTCCTCCTTCAGTTCATGCAGGGGAAGGCCCTTTTGGAAGTCAGCTGGTCCCTCTGCACAGCTGTTCCAGTGGAAGGATCCATGAATGGGTGACCAAGGTGGAGGAAGAACCTGCGCACATGGTCTATCTTAGATAAAGCAAGGCACAGAGTACAGTCTGCCTGATTTGGGGGTGGCAAAGAACTCTAATATGTCATCTGTCACAGGCACACATGAGGGCAAGGTGTGGGCGTTCCACTCCCCCACCCAGCAGTCACTGGCCAAGGTCTGGCCTCTTCTGGGGAGACACACAGCTCCAAGCACTGCCTGCTCCCCTGCATCTGCACCAGGCTGCTCTAGTGGCTCAAGGCCAGGGCTTGAAAGGGAAAGTACTCTGAAGCTTGGGGTGCACAGAGATCCCCACATTCTCAGTAATGGTTCTCTGTGAAGAGCGTCTCTGTGATGCATGCTTACTGGGCCTGTCCAGCTGTCGCTAGCACCCTCATCACTCCAGCTGTGAGCTCCTCGGAGCTGAACAGTACCTTGGCATCCCCAGCAAGCAGCACAAGGCCAGTGGTGCAGTTGCCAAGGGGCCGGGAGGTGGACGTTTCATCCAATGAGAGCATCACCAGCGAATGCTGGGGTGACAACGGACCTCCCTTGGCCTGCATTGGAGCAATTGATCCTTTGGGC
Source organism: Capromys pilorides (assembly GCA_004027915.1). Classification (NCBI taxonomy): domain Eukaryota; kingdom Metazoa; phylum Chordata; class Mammalia; order Rodentia; family Capromyidae; genus Capromys; species Capromys pilorides. The sequence goes on along the minus strand of PVKN010002260.1, from coordinate 2,142 downwards.
CTCCCCTTGAAGCGGGTGATACCTTCTGGGATGTCCCATAGTCACTGTGAACTTTCTCCAGGGAAGAGCCCACTTACTTCTGTAAAAAACTGGCGAGGCCTGGAGCAGCCATGCTCTGCCTTGGGCACTGGTTTGTTGATCTTTTCAATTTTTTGTTTTTTCCTTATAGTCCCCATTGTTACCTCCTTCAGGAATCAGTGGGCCCTGAGGACTGACCCACTGTTAACAAAAGCCAGGCAAGATTGATATAAAAAAGCAGGGAAGTCATTATTCATTTACAGGCAGAACTCTATCATTTATTCATCTATTTATTCCATGAATATTTGAGTGCCAACCTAAGGCAAGTAGGTCACCCTTCACCCTGAAGTTTTTTCTGCAATGGAACCTAACCTCCTACTTGGGCAGGAGACACAAGCCACTCTGGTTGCTCTGACAGAGAGATTTGAACATAAAGAACTGTTGGTTAGGTACAAGGAACTATTAACTCATCACTTAAGAACCAAAAAAGTAAACGGAGAATTTGAAGATATCACAGAGGTAGCAACCTCAGGACACAGCTACCACTCAGGAACACAAGGGTTAAAGCAGGTGTTATGAAAACCTAGAAGCTTGGGACTGGGCGTGGTGGTGTGTGCCTGTAATCCCAGCTCTTGGGAGGCTGTAAACAGGTGGATCACTATCAGTCTGATCTAGTAGTGAGACCCTGAACACCCTGTATACCCTTCCCTAAAATACAAAAAGAAAACCTAGAAGCTTGGAGGAGCGATCACATGGGGTACCTGCCTGCTGGTGCTGCTGTCTCTGAGCTCAGAGGTGGGACCAAGGCCCAATCAGGGTGTGTGTGTGTTGGTTAGGTGGTGTCTCAGGTCCATGGTGATGCAGCTGATCCTGGTGTTGGAAAGCATTTATCAGTCTCAGCTGCTACCATGGAAATGAAGAGGTAGGTGCAGATGGAGGCGTCAGGGGTGTCACTCACAGGGTGGAAGCTAGCGAGCAAAGCAGAAGAAGCCTCAGGAAGGCAACAGGAAGCCAAGAGAAGCCCCTTCTTCCTCCTCTAGCCATGTGTCTTCCTTTGGTACTTGTCATGGGCAGAATCTAACAGGGAGCTCTCAGTAAAGGAGAACTGTGGTTTGTGGAGTGCGGGCCTCAGCATTGCAAAGAAGGGTGGATTTGGGGCTGTGAGCCAATTCCTTAGTACCTTATGTGTCTCAAAAAATCTCAAGGTAAGTGTTAGCGATTGCTCCTCCTCCACATGTGTACCTACCACCAGTTCACACCAAAGCAAGGCAGACCAAATTCTGTCACATCTATTGCGTTTCTTAGCAAATCCGGCACAAAATGATTGATGCAACCTGCTCTCCAGGCTTCAGGAAGTCCTAGCTCTAGGTCTATCTTTGCACAAAAGGTAAAATGAAATTCCACTCAAGGCAGAAGCCTCTAAAGTGCAGGGTTCTTATAAACTCTTCACATGGAGGTAAGGAACACCTGGAACATACTTAAGCACATCTGTAGATCCAGAATAGCTTTAACTTCACCGAGTGTCTATTTCCAATGTTCTTCAAGCTAATTAACCAGCTATCAATTGCATCAATGAAAACTCATTTCTGACATTCACTTTGCTAACTAGGAAAGCCTCAGGTATTGATGAGCCCCCTATGATCTTGCATTTGGATATAACCTTTCTGATACAAAGCCAGCTACTAGCTAGCTAGAGGATTTCTCTTTTTATTTTATTTTTTTAAAATTTTATTTTAAAGAGTAAAAACTAATTGCAGAAACAAAGACAGAAACAGTAACAAGCGACAGTACAAATGGTACAGAATTTCAAAACAAGAATAAAAATTTGGGCTGGTGAGATAGCTTAGTGGTCTAAAGTGCCTGCTTAGGCAACCGCAGGGACTGTGGTTTAACCCCCAGCACCACATGCTGTGCCAGTCCCACCCCCAGGGCAGGCTAAGCTGGCCATAAATAAATAAATAGTTTTTTTAAAAAAGAATAAAAATTTAACAATCATTGCTGTTTTACTTACTTTCATCATCAAATCTGTTATTCAGGTTAATACATATAGGTATGCATAATTGGTCAAATAATTAAACATCAATGCTTACTTTCAATAAACCTTGATTTTTTGTCCTTTTAAAT
>PVKN010002259.1:20192-43949 GCA_004027915.1 Capromys pilorides | reverse complement strand
TTGTCCCTTAGACAAAGGACCTCTACCTAGAACATATAAAGACATTTTTAAAATCAGGCCCCCAAAGTTCAAAGACTGAACCAGCAGGTGAGCATGTGAGATGAACATACACTTCTCAGATGAAGAAATACAAATGGCCAAGAAATATATGAAAAAATGTACAACATCGTTGGTCATTTGAGAAAGGCAAATGAAAGCAACATGGAGATTCCATCTCACTCCAGAAAGAATGGTTATCATCAATAGTCAAACCACAATAAATGTTGGTGGGGCTGTGGGGAAAGAGGAACGCTTCTCCACTGTTGGTGGGAGTGTAGAGTGGCACAACCACTGTGGAATCAGTGTGGAGAGTCCTCAAAGACCTAGGATTAGAGATCCCCTTTGACGTAGCTGTGCCCTCTCTGGGTATTTTTCCAGAGGAGCTGAAAACATCATGCCACAGTGATAGATGTGCACCTATGCTTATAGCAGCACAATGTGTAATAACCAGATCTTGGAAATGGCGGACCCAGATGCCCATCGGTTGAGGAACGGATAAAAAGGAAGTTGCACTTCTATACAATGGAGTGCTATTTGCTATAAAGAAAGAGAAACTCGAGGCTTGTGTAGGTAATTGGATGCAAGTCAAGACCTTACTCATAAGAGAAATCATACCTGCTTGTGTAAACATTGTATTTTGTCTCTAGTATAAAAAATTGATTTAAATAAGATCCAAAAAGTACAGTGGATACTATGAAAGGGAAAGAAATTACTCAAAAGGAGAAAACCACTGAGATGGGGAAAGGAGAAAGGAAACAAAGAAAAATAGGGGAAATACAAACACACACACACACACACCAGATAGATAAGATACTTATAGTATTAATTTCTATTTGTTTATATAAAGGAGCTATTGAGGAGCTGGGGAGATAGCTCAGTCGAATAAGCACTTGCCTGGCAAGTGCAAGGTCCTGAGTTCAATCCCCAGTACCACAAAAATAAACAAATAAAAAAAATAAAGTAACAATTGATTCTTAATTGTTTAATCAGCTTTGCATGCCTCCATCTGGTCATTTGAAGATAACAACATGCAATATAATAACTGTTAATTTCCTATCACCTTGTTTTCAAATTGTCTATTTGTATTATTTTTTAAAATGTTCTTTAAAATAAGAAAAACATTTTCCCCTTAGTTTTTTGTTTTTTTGGTTTGGTTTTGGTGTTGATAGTGATTTTGTTTCGTTTTTTGTCTTTTTGAGACAGGTCTCACTATGCAGTTCAGGCTGGCCTTGAGCTCACTTTATAATCAGGATTGGTCTCAAACTCTTTAACAGTCCTCCTACTTCAGCCTTGGAGTGCTAGGATTGGAGGCATATGCCACTATGCCTGGCTCCCCCTCAGATTTAGCACCCAGTGATAACTCCTGCCTGGCCTCCTTTCTCACGACCATTACCTGATGGTTGTCTGGTTCTTGCCGCCCTCTGTCTGGAGTGGATCTTGTGTGCCCTGCTGTCCGAGGCCCCCTCCTGCTGTCCCTCACCAGCAAGGAGTTATAAGTTGCTGTTTCTTCAAGGGCTTATAATTCACTACTACAGTTAACTTTGGTGTTGAACAATGAAAACCCCTTGGAGCTGGCTCTTATGTCAAATAGCCACTTCATGAAAATCTCTGGGTTTCCACTGCATAAAGTGCAAGTTGATTGTAGCTATTTTTTGCATGCTGGCATAATAGAACACATGGCAGTGCGCAAGGGTTTGGAATGTAGTTTTTTGGTGGTTTGTTAGTTCAGTGACAGGATCTTGCAATGCAGTTCAGCTGGTCTCAAAGTCACTACATTGTCCAGACTGGCTTTGAACTCGCAGGGATCCTCCTGCCTCGGCCTCCCAAGTGGGGAGATTTCAAGCAGGTCGCACCACACCCACCTCTGTCTCAGTTGTTAATGCTGTCGGAAGGTCACCCCATATCCCTATGTGCTGCACTCTCACAGTGCATTTCTGTCACCACCCTGGTCTCCAAGGCCACAGAGACCACAGGGCAGTCTGCTCTTTTGCTGAGGTGCTGAGAAGTGAAACTGCTTGCTCCAGGGCAGCGGGGAAGAGAGGCAGACCTGGGTAGGGGTCCCTGTGCCCAGTGTTCCTACGCAGCGTCCACTCTTCCTCATCACTGGGCAGCATCTTCCTGGCCCCATGCCCAGCCCAGGGTGTCCTCTGACTGTCAGTGGGAAAGGATCCCGCAGTTTATGACTCACCCTCAATCCTAGATTAACGAGCTCCACTCTCGGCCGGCCTCCCACCGGGTTTCACCTCTCTGCCAACGCCATCCTCCATGTGGCCCACGCCTGCCCAACTGTGCTTTTCCTGGGGGCCCCAGACTGGGCGGCAGCCTCTGATCTGGGGTCAGGCACAAGCTCCTGACAGCCCCCTGCGATCCGTGCTGAAAGCGGACGCCTGTGCCAAGCATCAGCCTGTGCGGAGGTTCCTGGAGCACAGCGGACACGCACATTCCATTACGGTGTCTCCAGAACACCCCAGGGGCCTTCCGAGCCAGTGGGCCGCTGTGGAGAGCAGCAGAGCTGGGGGAGCTGAGCCGTAGGCTCGGGTTTGGAGGGCATGCTTTTATGGTGCCAAGATTTTTAGTTTTGTGCTGTCGTGTTGTTTTGTTTATTGCAAACACGCTCTGGCCTGCATAACGTGATGTCGGGTACATCAAAATGCTAGTAAAATACTGGAGTATTTGCAGATGGGAGAGAGCATGTCTGGGATGTGCTTCAAAATAATCCAAAGGAGGGAGGAAGGCAGGAGGGGTGTAGATGTGGACTGAGCGCGTGTGGCCCTGAGCTGATGCAGGAGCGGGGACGCAGGGCTCTGTAACCCTTTACGTGAATCAAATGTTTTACAATTTTAGAAGTCTCAAAATACTACCTTAACTTTTCATAATTCTCGCATTACTTCCTTGGATCCCTTCTGTTTGCTTGTTTTTTTTTCCCCTGCCTCTCCAAACCCTCAAGCCAGTCAGGCTGCACACCCACTGGTGAAAGAGGCCGGATCATTGCTTTGATCCACAAACTGCAGGGTTCTGTTGGCTTTGGGCCGCTCCGTGCCAGCCAGAACCTACGTGTACCTTACAGCCTCCAGCTGGCCTTGGGTTACTTCCAGTAGGCAACCCTAGATTCCCACCAGCCTGAATGCTTTTAAGGGCACAGATTACACCTTGAACTTTAGGAAGTAAACACTCGGTAGCCGGTGGGCACGACTGGTAGAAGGGAGGAGAGTGTCCCCAAATCACTGGTGTCCCAAGCAGCTCGTCACTGTGCCAGTCTTTCTTCAAAGCGCTTTACACCACATTTGAAATATTGCATTTTACCTTCTTCTCCCAGCAGGAGCAGCGCATGTTGGGCTGCAGTTCCGTAGCCCTGGATGCGAATGCTGCAGCGTGATTTACCCCCCAAGGAGACAACCAAATGAGATCCTGCCATGGGAATAATTGCGCAGCTCCGCATCTCTTCCCACTGCCTGTGTAATTAAAGGAGGCGAGAGAGCAGGAAATGGCAAGGAGAAAAATGCAGGCTGTTAGTTTTTCATGATTTGCCCGGGGAGCTGGGCACGAACTGTCTCATTTGAGGCTTGTCCGTGCTGGTTTAATGCAGGGTGAGAGCCGGATTCAAAGGGGATCTCACTTAGAGGGACTCGCTCATTAGCATCCTCACAGGCGCTCTTTCGAAATGTTCAGTGTGGACGCTGCAGGAGAAGTTTCCCCATGAACCCTCCTCAGGGTGAGAATTCTCTACCTGAAAGTCCTCCTGGGAAGGAGGCATCGGGACCCATTAAAACAATGAGCACCCAGACAGACTACCCTATCCTTGCACCCTGCAATTTGTATACTCATGAATACGTGTCCCCCATATCTTTTCTTTTCCTTTTTTTTTTTTTTTTTTTTTTTAAAACAGGTTCTTGCTACATATTCCAGATGGGCCTTGAACTCACTGTGTACCCAGGCTGGCCTCAGACTTGCCGAGATCCTCCTGCCTCGGTCTGCTGAAGCCCCCACGCCGGGCTTCACTCTCTTCTTGCTGCATTCCATGGACTTTCAGCTTTCTTCAAAGGAAAATAATGCTTAGAGAGAGCAGCGCCAGCAAATACAATTGTCTAGCACTGTGGTAGAGCCGAAGAGAGCCAGAGCCCGTCTGACTCTTACAACAGAGCTCTAGACTTCTCTGGAAGCTGCATGCTGGAGAGCAGCAGGGTCTCCCTGGCCAGAGGGCGCATGGTGACACTGAGGAAAAATGTCCTGGAGGTGGAGAGACCAGGCCGGGCCTTGGAAATACACATTCAGGGATCCTCAGCCCCGCCCCGGGGAAGTGAGAGGACCCGGTGACCTGCTGACAACGTCCCCTCTGCCCCAGTGGCCTTTGGCTGCAGATGCCCAGCCTGCTTCCCTTCTGCGCTAGTGGACTCCGAACCGCACAGCAGCAACCTTGCCCAGGCTTTAATTATTCAGCCTCTTCATTTCCTCAACTGTAAAACACTACGTCGGGTGCCAAGTCCAAGAGTCCTGGAAGCTGCCAGCTTTGCAGTAGCCTGAACTCTGCTAAACAAGGTGACCCTTTAGAGATGGTTGAGACTGCTGTGTGGCAGAGTTACTAAAGATAGACCTGTTGTACAGAGGTCGGACAGAAGTTTGCCAGAGAACTGGCATGGTGGAGCACGCCTGTAATCCTAGCACTCAGGAGGCTAAGGCAGGAGAATCACTGTGAGTTCAAGGTTAGCCTGGTCTACACGGTTCGTTCGAAGACTGCTTGGAACACACAGACCCTGTCTCTTAATTTTTTTTTTTTTCCCAGCATATCCAAAGGAGTACTGAGCCTTAGGTTTCCTCTATATGTTCTCTGAATAAGGAAACTACCTTTCCCAAGTAGGAATTCTGCATTGCTGACATTTCCTCCCTAGTACCATGAAATGTGTCTTCTTTTTCTTTTCTTTTCTTTTCTTTCTTTTTTTGAGACTGGGTCTCACTGTTAGTTTAAGCTGGCCTTGAACTCATTATGTAACCCAGGTTGGCCTCAAACTCGCAGCAATTCTCCTTCCTTGGCCTCCCCTGAGGGCTGAGATTCCAGGCATGCAACCACCATGCCTGGCTCTCCTAAAATACATGCTAACAGCAGCTTGATTAAATTTGGCGCAGTGCTCTTAAGTACTATTCACCAAATGCTTATTGCTTGACTAATATTATGGGTCATGTCTCCTGTTTGCTTTTTTTTTTTAAGGAATGTATAAGTATTGATCACTGCTCACCATTATTTACACTAAAGTAATCAGTAATTCATAATCAGCAATATGGTAGGGTAACATTCTCACCACTACAAAAATGTCTTCCTGGCTTCTGGAAAAACAGCAGTAACCTGAATACTGAAAAGATTGAGCCTCTGTGTAAGGAATGAGCTGGACAAAAAAACAAAACAAAAAAACCACGCAGGTCAGTAATTTTGATTACAAAAGTTTGCTCACTCATTCATTCCAGCAGCAAGGCCTTGGCTGTGGACACCTCCAGCCACCTCAGCAGGTTTCCATGGGCCAGATCTTAGATGTCCACAAATCGTGACTTAAGTATACAGATTTCAGCTTATTGTAAAGGAATGAATCGGAAGGAATTTTTATTTTTAAAAAAATTAATTTATCGCTATATTTTAGATAGAATAAGGATCTCATTCATCAGAGGGAGTTTGCACCTGCACTCGACATAGCCTGGTTCTTTTTCCCCAACCCCCTCCGCTTCTTTCAACCTCTCTTTCCCTCTGTTCACAGAAGTTTTGTGTCCGTTATTTTCTTCTATTCTTTTTTCCTTTTCCCTTCCTTCGCTTCTCCCTCCTCCCCCGCCTCCTGCCGTTCCCCTTCCTGTTTGAACATTTTCTTCCCAATTCCCTATGGAATCTTTGAGTATTTCTTAACAAGCCTTGCTTAGCTAACTCAAACAACCAGTCTTTGGCCAGTTTCTTTACTTGGGTAGGAAGTTGGTGGTGATGGTATCATTTTTCTTTTCAGGAATTTTGCAAGTAAACTGCTGTGGTTTTGTGACTGAAGACACCACAATAGGTTCTGATACGACCGCTTTAAAAATAGCTACTATAAACTGTCTCACCACAGAATCAATCACCTATTTAACTTGAATGATTATGGCTTCCAGAAAACTTTCAGTTTAACTGAAGTGATTTATTAGGTTAGTCCAAAGGTTGACATCTCAGTAATTAGGCCTTCCTGCCAGTAGTTTTTTTTCTTTTGCTGTATGTTTAAAAACAAAACAGAAATCATTTACTTAAGTATTTTATTTATAAACACACAAAAAAGAATGAGTTGGACATGGTGGCACATAACTGTAATCCCAGCACTCGGGAAACTGAGGCAAGAGGATGGCTATGAGCTCAAGCCCAGCCTGGGCTACAAAGTGAGCTCACGGTCAGCCTGGACTACATAGCGAGACTCTAAAGAAAAAAAAAAAAAACCACCTCAGAGTGCCCTTAAGCATGTGATCTAAGATCAGAACTCATTTTTAGCTATGACTATGTACAATTTCCCCAACATTTAGGAAAGCAGAGAAAAAATACATCAGGCTGTCAAATAATCTTTTCTGATAAAGGAAGCAATTACAAACGCTTTTATTTATTCAAAATAACCAGTGCTACTGATGCAAAGCCAAACTCCCCAGTCCAGTACTACTTTCAAAATCAACGTGTTAAACTTGATTTTCAGTAAAGTGCAGCTTTTTTCACACAAGTAAATTGAAAACCAAGATCATTCTCTCGTCATGAAAAACAGTTACAATCTGAGGGCATTTCACATTCACCTCGCTCGCCCGCACCAAGTCAGCGTCGCCCGGACCTTTCCGTCTGTGGAGAAACAAGTCCACTTTCTCCACCACACATTCTCCAGGCTCTGCGCCTCCATGTTCTTTAATTCTTGTCCCCATGTTTTCTTCTCTTTGCAGTTTGTGTGGGTTTGCTGGAGGTCAGCTTTGGTTGCAGGTCTAAGAGCAACGTGTTCTTCGTTGCTCGGCCTTGGCCTGCTCACCTGCAGCCCCACTCGTACCCGCAGCAAGGCCCCATTCTGGGCGACAGTGTTGGATTCATGGCTCAGGCAGGAGCCCTGCGCTGAGTTCTGTGTCAGCGAAAGCTTTGGGTTGACGGAGACTTCAAGTCAGGTTTGTAAACAGACAACCATAACCACAGACCGCAGGTTCTGAAGAGTGTGTGTGCGTTCAGGAAACCAGGGCGTGTGTCACGTTTCTGCAACTCCTGTGCTACCGTGGCTGGGGACAGCATACAGGACAGAGATGGCGATAGCTGCTGCTCCTAAGCAGGCTTGTGTGGCCCTTCAGAGCTGAGCTCACAGCCACACCCCATCCTCAGGGAGGGCCCTGGGGACACCCAGGACAAGGGCAGTGACCAAGGGAGCAGAGCACTGTGTTCACCTTTGTGCAGGACCAGAGGCAGGAAAGATCCTCGTGCGGGTCCCAGGCCTGGGTTCTTCCCAAATGACCTTTATCACCTTAGATGAATTGCGTTTTCTCTCAGGTCTCCATCTGCTTCGGCAGAGGTTGTCCAGGCTGGGGAACCCAGCAGGCCCAGGAAATTCTGCCAAGAGCCGAACCACAGGAGTGACCAAATTCATTTTTTGTTTTTCTATTGAGACAGGTCTCCCTCTGAGATTCAGACTGACCATGAACCATGTAGTCCAGGCTGGCCTCAACTTCACAGCAACCCTCTTGCCTCAGCCTCCTCAGGGCTGGGACAGCAGGGGTGCTCAGCAGGCCCACTGAGGTTGCTGAAGGCTCTTCATGTTCCCTCGGGACCCTTCCATGGGCAGCCGCAGGCAGGTGACAGCTCGCTCCGGCTCTAGCTTGTGCTCTGGGGTGGTCTGGGACTCTGCTCATTTGGGCGGTTTCGCCAGGTACTTTCTGGACCTGCTCTGGAAAGTTTATACTACAGAATGCTGCTGCCAGTGTACTTGGGCCTGGACTACATTGATAAATAACTAAGATAATTCTGTAATCACTAGACATGACCTCATGAGTTTCCCTTATCCTAAAGGAATCTGCTGAAGAAGCTCATTTTCCCTTTCTGGGGATGTGAGCTACAACCTCAGAAATCCTCCCAGAGGAACTAGGGGAGCTGCTGCCCCCGGGGCCTGCAGACAGGGCCACGCTACAGCGCCTTGCCCGGGCCTCACCCACGTCTGCTGGTTGGCGATGGCTGAGAAGTCATGGTGGCGTTGGACGGGGTGTCCAGGAAGGCCCAGACTCTGTCCTCCAGCCAGCAGCCCTCCACACGCATCCTTGGGGAAAGCAGGACTCAGAGGACGGGGGCCGCACACGTGGGTCCGGCAGCCTTCTCACCTTCTGCCCTTGTCGGTGAGTCCAGCGCCCAGCTGCAGCTCGTTATGCCCAGGGCAGCAGAAAGTCCTGGCTCTGAGAATATGTGAGGAGCCAGGGTGACCATGCATCGGGTCAGCCTAGGAGCGGAGCTTGGCCAAGGGCTGCCAGTTGCAGCCTTCCCTTCCTCAGAGACAGAGGAGAGAGATGAGGATGGGAGAGAAACCTGCCACTCCCTGGGAGAAAGTAGCCAAAGAGAAGGTCACAGCAGCCTTCAAGAAAAAAAAGACAACAGGAAATAGAGTTGGTCCCAAAGTGGGAGGGGATTGAGGTGGAGGGAGGGGTGTGAGAGGAGGAGAAGAGAGGGAAAAGGGACTGAGATGTGATATGCTCGTGTGCCAACACCGCATGCTGCACACGTGTACTGGTTATAAACCAAGAAGCTTTGAAAGGCTTTAAAAGAAATTGGAAACCAAAAATCAGAGGGTGCCTTAGTTTTGATCAGGATGCTTAATTTCACAAGAAAGGCTTATCCGATGCCATCTTTTAAGAAATAAGCATTATTTTTGTTGTAGTTATATAGTGACACCTCAGCTCACAAGCTTAATTCTTTCCACAGTTGTGGTTGCAAACTAAATCAGACAAGAAGCAATCAACTTCAGCAATGTCCACTTTATGGGGAAATTTTGATTTAGTTCTCATCCAGTTCATTTGGTGTCCAAAATCATGCAAAGAATTAAGTTCTTAAAGTGAGGTACCCCTGTAAGTGACATCTAAGCCTTTTTCAGAAAACACAGGAAGGTAAGAAGAAGAGCGTCCCCATCTCTCATTATCCCCCTAAATTAATTACTGGCATTTTTTTTTCCATAACTTTTCAGATTGCTTTTCTATTTATACTTGTATTATATGTTGTGAAATCTACATGTGGATATAGATGTGTGTGTGTGTGTGTGTGTGTGTGTGTGTGTGTGTGTGTTGCTAGGCATGGAACCCCAGGCCTTATATGCTAGGCAAGCTCTCTGCCACTGAGCTGCAGCCCTAGCTTTGTGGAATGTGTTACTTGGTCATGGTACTAGAGGTTGAACCCAGGGAGTGCGAAGCTACATCCCTAGTGCGCTTTATAAGCTCGAGTTTTATCTTTAGACATGGGCTCCCTCGGGCGCCCTGGCAGGCTCTGTGTGTGTAGCCCTCCTGCAGCAGCCTCCAGAGCTGCTGGGGTTGTAGGTGTGCACCACCATGCCCGGAGTGCAATGTATCTTAACATATTTGAACACTGAGCACTGCTCTGTATTTATAAATGTTGAAATAATTATTTAATAACTGCATGGAATTATAATAACTTAACCCAGGGCGGTCCTTGAGGTTGCTTCCAGTTTTTCACTCCCAGAGTCTTAAAACACCTATTTCGTCATGCCTATGAGCTTATGAGTCTATGATTCATTCTCAAAAAAATGCACAAGAGACATGTAAGAAAATCCAATTTAATAGGGCGCAAAACAAAATTGACTATCTCTTGCCCATTTTTTTTTCTATTGTTGACTTAGGCAAGTTATTTACACATTGAAGATATTGTCTTAGACTAAGTTCCCTAGAAATAAAGTGGGAGCCAGATTCCCATGCAGAGGTTTGCTGGAAGGCCTAAGGCACAGAGGGGAAGTGCATGCGAGAGGCAGGCGGCAGCAGCGCAGCGCAGGGCAGGGTCTCACCCAGCCGACCCCACAGAGGCCCTGAAACCTTCCCTGGGGAGGAAGGGACTGAGTAGGGACACCCCAGACCCAAGCATGACCGCAAACCAAGTGGCTCTCTGGCCAGGATGTGGTGGCACACACACTTAACGCCAGCATTTGGGAGGCTGAGACAGGAGGATTGCTGCAAGCTTGAAAGCAGCCTGGGCTACGTGGTGAGTTGAAGGCCAGGCTGAACTACAGAGAGCCTGGCTGTCTTCAGGGCGGACAGGTACAGGAGAGACCTCAGGGGAGCTGCCAAGCTCCACCTCCCAGCAGCTGGGCCTTTAACACCAGGGCTGAAGGAGAGTTCCAGGCACCCCCAGGCTCCGCCGTGGCTATCTGTATCATGTGCACTCTACCTCTTTCCCCCAGCTTTTCGGCCAACTTAAGGCTACTTTCTATTTAAAATATTTTTAGTATGGTGGTTGGTGCACTCCTGAAATCCCAGCACTGAGGCTGAGGCAGGAGGACCGCCATGTGAGTTATTTTTTTAAATCTTTTTAATTCATTTTTTTTTCTTTATGAAGTGTAGCTTTATTATTCTTTTTTTTAAAAAAATCCCACTCTGGGATAATTAGAAAATTTGGGTTTCCCCCAGCATTTTCTTTTTCTGAGACAGTCTCGCTAAACAGTTCAGTCACTCGGTTCCCCAGTCTGGGCTTGAACTTTGACCCTCGTGCTTCAGCTACCCAAAGAGCTGGGATTGCAGGTGAGCGCCACCACCACACCCAGCTGAGAGCCACTGCCTGGAAGTCCTGGTAGGTCCCGAGACAATTCCCGCGAGAGCCAAGCCACGGATAGCCCGATCTCTTATTCACAAACTGATTTATCTCCGGTGTTACTGTTCCTGGTAAGCGAGCCTCTCAGCCAGGGCCTCAGACCCAGGAGAGTCCACTTCCTCCACGTCACGTGTGTGACACGTGTGTGAAGCCAGGGCGAAGACAGCCCTGGAATGAGGTGGCAGAAAAGCCAGGTGGCCCTGGACACCAGCAGCACTAGTTCTTCTAAGTGCCCCAGGTCAGCGCAGGGAGACGCAGGGCCGGCTGACTGGAAGAGGGCCGCGTTGGGAGCCACCCAGGCCACATTGTTAGCCGATGAGGAGCCCTCGCCCTGTTTCCTGCAGCAGCTACTTCAGCCCTGTGTCCACCTGCTCCATCTGGGTGTCTAACCAAAGCTTAGATGCATTTCCTCCCAGCCCTGGCTCTGAAATGACCTTCGTAAACTCTTGCCAAACGAGAACTACTTGTGCTGAGCCCCCCCCCATCAGGTGGTTCCAATTAGGTTGTTTATCCACAGAGGCAGGGGCGGGGCAGCCACCTCTGGGACTTCCTTTTAATTTGTTTGTCTCCTTTTGTTAAGTGGATCAGCTATGTGAAATGGAGTGTTTCTTGCGGCAGTGCCTGAGAAGCATCCCCGCATAGTCGCCAGGATGTCCCGGTGGCAGAGGTCACAGACAGACTGTCCACACTGCCTGTCCACTCTGCCCTGGTGGAGCCCAAGGCTGCCTTTCCCTGCCCAGGGCCACAGGGAGCATCCTCCGTGCATGCTCCCACATCTGCAGCCTTGGTGGTGGCCAAGCCACAGCATGATCTTCAAGGAAGACCTAGAGCTTCTGTCCTGCAGCTGTGCCTGGGAGGCGGGGGGCAGGGACGGGACACAGGACGGGACGGGACACCACACGACACGGACTGTTCATCTGCCAGAAGCCCGGCTTGGAGGTTAGGAACAGGGGCCTGAAGTCCAGTTGGGAGGGGTCTGGCTTTTGTAGGGAACTACAGTTCACAGGCTTAGGGTTTAGGGAACTTATTTAAGAAAAAAAGAGTGAAATGTTATTAGCCACAGTAGGGAAGGACCCTGAAATCTTCACTCTACTTTCTCAGAAAATCCCCTTCCACAGCAGGCACAGGAAGGTGGTGAAGGTCGCTACAATCCTCTCCTCCCCTCCCCACTACTTCTCCCCTTTCTCCTCCTTTGTGGTACTGGGCCCTGAACCCAGGACTTCTGCACATTTTTATTTTGAGGCAGGGTCCTGCTTATCATCCTGTTGCCCCCGTAGCCTAACTTGTAATCCTCTTGCCTCAGTCTCCCAGAGCCCTGGGATTCTAGATGTGCACCACCAACCCAGCTTGTGCAGAGATCTAAATCTCAGCTGTGTGACCTCAGGCCAGTGACTCACCTGCCGTCAGCTCAGTGCCCTCATGTGCGAGATGAGAAAGCAAGAGACAGAACACTCTGTGGGGGCCTGGGAGCCTCCAAAGCTGAAAATGCAAAGCATTCGCATGCCCACGGCTGCACATGGCAGGTTAGCGGTCAACAGTGCCTCTTGGTTGGGTGTCATTACTTTGGTGGGCTTGGACCCCCTGAGGAGCCCCCCCAAGCCCAGCTTCCTGAGCGGAGGTTAGGACTGAAATGAGGGTGGAGTCCATGTTTACACAGCTGTGTGTATGGCACACATCGGGTTGACCAGGAGACTCAGCCCCCGTGTGACACGCATGCCACACGCAGGGAATGGCAAGTGTCTTTTTAGCCACAATAAATGTTTCCGTAGCCCGAGAGCTGATTCATTCTGGGTCAGAGAGCATTTATCTTCAAACGCTGCTGCGAACCCACACCCACCTAGTTTTTGCCTACCTTGAGTGAATGCATTTATTTAGCATAAGTGAGGAGGGTAAATAAACACTTATTTTTTTTTTTTTTTAATATCCAGGGAGTGAGTCGGTGATAATAAGGCCAGAAATGCCACTTGGATGGACGGACACGTCTGTGCTTGCGTAGCATGTTCCTGGCGTGATGTCCTTGTGTAAGCAGGGCAATACTCCCACGGTGCACGTTTGCAGATTTGAAACTTCCTCTTGTAACATTTGTCCTGGCCTTCCTTTCAAGGCCAAAAACCAGTGACAGAGACAGAGATGGTGAGGGGGTGGGGAAAAGAAAAAAAGAATGAAGGAGAAAGGGAGGGAGGAGAGAAAAAGACGGAATTCTCCCGTATATCCCGTTGCAGACATCAGCCCTGGGAGCCAGCTTCTGTTTGTGTCTCCCGCTGAAGGAGGACAGAAATTGGAAAATAAAAGGATAAGCAAGTGCTGCTTCCTCGCTTTAAAATTTTCTTGGCTTCTGAAGCCTGCAAATCTGAAAGTCAACAAACAAGATGCGATTATACTTGGCCACGCTGGGGTCACCTGCTGCTCCCAGGACTGAATCTCCCCTCATTTCCGGTGCCCTTCTCCCCCAGTGGCCATCTAGGCTTAGCTGGCTGTGTGGACGCAGCCACAAGAGGAGCTCCAGCCTCCCTCAGTGATGCTCAGCCCGGCAGAGGCGCCCTGACTAGCAGAGCAGCGGGGGTTCTGGTAATAGGAGCTCATTGAATTCTCCCAGGGTAATCAGCAAAGGCATCTGCTCCCATCCTTGAGGGAGAGCTCCCTTCTTACGAGGTCTTGCTTCAGCTCCTGCCTTGGACCCAGGGAGGACAGCGTGACCCAGGGTGAACTCCTCATGCGATTGCCGAGTCTCGCGGCCCCTCCTGACTGCGAACCCCGGTCCTGCGCTCCGGCTGTGCCCTCCTGTACCACTGATTCTCCTCCTGTGTCCTCAGCATCTTTTGAATCAAACTGAGGAGAGCCACAAAGGGAGGAGGAGGGCTGGGAGCCCCAGCAGAGTGGGGGCGCAGTCGGGGCCCAGCCTCGCAGCCCGGCACAGGGCAGGCCCCTGACTGGACTCGGAGCCGCTCCACCGAGCACCAGCTGCCCTTCCGCTCTTCATCTGTGTTCAGGGTGGCCGATGTAGGACGTAACTTAGGTGACTGTGAGCAGGACAAAGTACAGGCAGTGTAGGGAGAATTCGGATGCGTTAGGCACACGAACCGACTCCCCTCGGTGGATGGCGTCGACACGCACTGCAAACACAGACTCCTGAGCACTTAAAAGAAAAACACCTGCCTGTCCAATCGCTGACGTGCGCTCCGCTCCCTGAGAGTTCCTCAGCGTTTAAGTTCTTTGAAAACCATTCTTCCTTAGTCATCCTCCATCGGGTCGAGAACACCTGTGAGCTCAGCGCTTGGAGGCCGAGGCAGGAAGTTGCCAACACTTGAAGCCAGCCTGGGCTATAACAGGGAACTCAAGGCCAGCCTGAACTGCAAATCAAGACCCTGTCTCTTTTGTTTTTTTCTTTTTAAGCCAGTTATTATTCTTTCTTTCTCTCTTTCCTATCCTCTTCTGACAGGGACTCACTATGCAGCTCAGGCTGGCTTTGAGCTCATCTTGTAGCCTAGGTTGGTCTCCAGCTTACGATGATGCTCTTGCCTTAGCTGTCCCCATCCCCCAGTGCTGGGATCATAGGAGTGTGCCACTACGCCTGGCTCATTATTTTTATAGAAGTCGTTCCATTCAAATAATCTTCAAAGCTGGGCATGATGGCACAGGCCTGCAATCCTACCACTCAAGAGGTTGAAGCAGGAGGATCGTTGAGAGTTCAAGACCACTGTGGGCTACTAAGACCAGCCTGAACTATATAGTGAGACCTTCTCAAAAAGACAAAAGAAAAAAGAAATCTTAAAGGACTTCTCAATTGTTGTTGTTTAAGATATAACAGGCATGAGTTGAAACAGAAGCAAGGCAGGGTAGTGGTATCTATAAACCCAGGACTCACACTCCAGAGGATCAGTCAGAGTTTAAGGCCAGCCTGGGCTGCATAAACAAGCTCAAGGCCAGCCTGCAGTACATAGTGAGACTCTGTCTCAAACTGGGGAGATAGCTTGGCAGTCTAAGCCCCTGCCTGGCAAGCACAAGGACCGGGGTTCCATCCCTAGTACTGCATGCCATGCCAACCTCAGAACCCTGGGTGCTCTGTGCTGGCCACCACAACCCGGTGTGCTGGTGCGCACCTGTAATCCCAGCACTGGGGAGGCAGATACAGGAGGATCTCTACGAGTCCAAGACCCTGTACCAAATACATACATACATACATACATATATACATACATACATACATTTAAAAAATACCCTAAAGAAGCTAGCCAAGTATAATTCATTCCTCCTCTGCCCATCCCCTCCCTCTTCCTCTCTGGGGACTGAATGTCTAGAATTCTAGTTCTTCAGGTGGCTGAGGCAGAAGAATTGCAACTTAAGCCCAACCCAGACAACTTAGCAAAACCTTGTCTCAAAAATATAAAAAGGGCTGTAGATGCAGTTCAGTGGTAGAATGCTTGCCTAGTATGTGCAAGGCTGGGGTTCAGCCCCAGGACTGCCACCCCCTCCCCATATGTACACAAAAAAGCCAGTGTCTCCCAGGACCCAAGAACAGGAAGCGCCCCTGACATTCGACAGGCCCCAGCCCATCTGCACCCACTTCCGCCGTGGTGTGGCCCCTCTGTCCATGTGGCAGAGCTGGGTCTTGACTTGGTCACCAGCTGGGGCAACCGTATCACCTTGTGGTATCATCTCAGGCCGGGAAGGCGTTCTGAACTGTCCACAATGGGTCTGGGTCCCCAGGCACGTGCTGTGATACAACGCAGAAGGGAGGAAAGGCCTGTGGGCAGAAAGGGAGGCGAGTCAGGCTGTCAAAGCCATGGACACCAGGAGCCTGCCCTGCGTGGGCCTTGGGGGGCTAAGCCAGTGTGACAGCAGCCCTGTCACTGCTCCTGCCACCCTGCTCTGCTTGCCACAGTCCCCACTTGCGCCCTCAGCCCTTCCCTGCTTTCCCAGCTCTGCTGCTTGTTCCTGTTGGCAGGACCTCCCCAAACAATGCCCCCCACCTCTCCCGTGCATCTTCTCATCCTGCTACCCTGGCTGCCTCGAGAATGAAGTCCCCATCCTCCAGTGGCTTGGCCTGTCCTGGCTTCCCCTGCTGGGCCTCTCTGGGCTCCCCAAGCAGGAGCTCAGCACAGGTGCAAGGGCTGCTGCCCCCGGCACCCGCTCCCCCGGCCCAGCAGTGGGTCCTGGCCACTGCAGCGCCTCCAAGCCACTGTCACTGGATGGCATGGGAGCCCAGGGATGCACAGAGGTAGCCTGGAGCGCCCTCCCCTGTGCCCCACTCCCTCTTCCTCCCTCTCCCTCCTCTTCCCCCCACCATCCATGGAGAAGCCCATGATCCAAGCTGATGCCGCCAACCATTATGTTCTCAAGAATTGCTGGAAGCAGGACAGTTGGCCTAAAAACGGCTTTCTGAAAGCCAGCTTCTGAATCCAGTTTAAAATATAAGCACGTTCTTGGAGTGTTTTAAAAAAGAATATTCCTAAAACCATGTTTTTGGCAAGCCAGTCACCTGGTAGACAGGCTGGAAGCCAGGAAGGCCGAGTCAGGACAAAGCCTCCATCAGAAGAGGGGGGGAGAGAGGAGTGGGGCGTTCTGAGTTCCGTGAGGCTCTGCATTCCAGGTCACCCTGGTCAGGGGCCGGCCACAGTTCCTGACTTTCCCCCACATGCTCAGGCCTGTCCTCCCGGTGCCACCCAAGCGGGGTTGGGTTCCCTGTGACAGCGGGCACGAGGACGCTGACTCTGCAGCCAGCCGCTGTCCACATATTTCCGTGTCCCCACTGGCACCCAGCCTTGGGGCGCTCTCATTCGCCCAGATCCGCTTTGTGCTTCTCCATGGTACAGTGGCTCCTCCGACCCATGGCTGGCCTGTGTCTCCAACCCTTGGCCCATGTGTCCCCCTCCTGGTAAGGTTCCCTAGTCCACCACAGCCCCCCATAGCTTGGCTTCCTCAGTTACCAGGACGGTGACTCTCAGCAGTGCCCCAGAGGCGGTCAGGAGCTCCTGGTCACCCGGCCACGCTATTCTCTGTCCCTCTAGGTCCACTCTGGGGTAGCGTCTCTTAGTTGCAGCTGTGCCCTCATACGTGGGCCTGGAGCCTCAGCACAGCTTCTGCCCCTGCATGTCCCTGGGTCCCAGCCAGACTCAGTGCCCAAGACAAGGTCTGTGGGTGGCCAGAGGCAGGATCAGGTGCTTACCCTCACCAGACCCGCGGAGGTGACTGTGGTGACCCCTTTGGCATTACCTCCCCAGCTGCATGCTACCCTGTTGGGCTGTTTAACAACGTCCTTTAGTTCCTTAATGTTCATGTTTATTTTTTATCTGTTCACCTGGAGCAGTAGACCTAGTGGCCTTAAGTGTCTCTAATAAAGTGATAAAAGGTCTCCCATACTTGCCGTGTAGTGGGGATCATTCTACAGGCCTCACTGATACCCCGCTGCAACCCCTGCACTTGATGGGGACAGAGGGGAGACTGAGTTGCAGAGCCCAGAGTCCTGGTGCCACACACCCTGGCCACCAGGCTGGGGCCCACCACACTCGGCCTCACGTTCGCCCTCATTGCACTTCCTTCCCTGAATACTTGCATTTTGGCAGAAAGCTTCTCTGGCCAGCAGACTGGTGCCTGGGCAACGTCACTGGGATGTGGGGCAGTTCCTTCCCGGCCCACAGTTTCCTCTGGGTCCACACAGCTGTTCAGCCACAGGCCGCCTCCCTTGGGCCTGTGGAGAGCTCCAGCCAGCAGCCACGGCATGGTGGCACCTGTGGGCCCTCGCGATGGCTGCATGCTCTTGAGGGGCCTGTGCCAGCCACAAGTCCTCCGGCTGACCCTGCCTTCCATGCCAGGTAGGGCGGGGGAGGGACACTAGGCATCCTGAGCCAGACACCTGAAGCCCCTGAGCCCAGGTCCCCAGTGACCCTGGCAGGGACAACTGTGCTTCTCCTCCCCCACCCTCAGCCAGGCTGCGCAGGCACAGTGGGGCCCTGAGCAAGAAGGGCACTCGAAAGAGGGAGCTGAGGACCGAGGCACGGCACGGGGGCATACACTGCAGCCCCAGCACTCTGGGAGGCTGAGGCAGGAGGATCAACTTTGCAACTTCTCTAGCCCGTTTTCAAAAAGCAAAAGCAAACATGCTGGCGGGCAGGGCATATCTGGGGCCAGGTAGGTCTGGGTGGCTGTCCCGGCAGGGCACGAGGACACTCCATCCACTTAAGGCCAGGTGAGGTCTCTTCCTCTTCCAGCCTCCCCCCACCCCCAGTTCTCCTCTCCCTGCTGCCCTTCCCATTACTGGCCCTCAGGCCCAGCCTTCTGTGTCACTCGCCACCCTGGGAGCCTTCTGAACTATGCTGGCTCCTCAGGAGCTGCTGGTACCCAGGGAAATGGGAGAGCCACGGAGGCTGGCCTACTGCCTCAGGGTGCCGCTGGAAGCCACTCTGGTGGGGCCAGCCTTCCAGTGTTGCAAGGTCTTGCTAGGGAGAAAGCTGACCGTGAAAGGGCAGAGGAGCCCCCCACATCCCTCTCAACCCCAGCTGCTGCCTGGCTTCTCCTGAACAAAGCAGCATTTTCTGAACTGGCATGAGAGGTCAGAGGCCCAGGCCTGCGCCTTATCCAGCGATGTGTGTGTGCGCATGTCTTGTGCAGGGTTGTGTATATGTGTGTGGTTGCTAGGGATGGAACCAGGGCCTGGCACACGCCAGGCAAGTATTGTACCACTGAGCCGCACATCCCCAGCTCCAAATGCTACCTTTTGTTTTTTTGAGACAGGGCCTCACTAAGTAGTTTTGGCTCGACTTGAGCTCACTCCGAAGCCAAGGAGGCCTCAGTCTCCTTCGTGCTTAAAGCTCAGGCACGTGGCACCAGACTCGGCCAGCCCAGTGCTACCTTTTCATAACTGAGAAAACTGAGCCCCTCAGATGGAGCATGCCTTGATCGAGGTGACATGGTGACAACAATGCTAAGGAATGATAAAGCTGAGATAAGAAAACAGTGCTCTTCATACTAGAAAAACTGCCTCTTATTCACCCACCCACACAGAAGACACCCGTGGAGAACATGCAGGTCCTGTCCCCAGCGTGGTGACCAAGCCTGCTCAGGGCACTGCACCGTGGGCTGTCAGGGACCCTCCTTTGTCTGGTGGGTGATGCTCTGAGGCAGACCCTTGCCCGAGTGGCCTGGTCACACAGCACTGGGGGCTTCTCTGACCGGCAGCCTTTGCCACCCCAACTCTGCTGATTCTTGTGTGGGCAGAGGCTCAAAGAGCTGTTTCTGCCACAGACCCAGCCACCCTGGCAAGTGCTGGCGCTTTCTGTCCCTAAGCTGGGCACCTTCATTCCTTCTGGGCTAAAGGGCATTTTTGAGGACTTGTTCTGTACCCTCTGCCTCACACCCATAGCTTCTCTTCTTTCATTGTGTGGAAGTCCTTTTGGGCCCCGCTGGGAACACCATCAAAAGACCTTTGCCCTCACACCGGCCCTGACCAAGGTGAACTAGCTGCTATTTTGAAACCCCAGCAAGCCTAGAATTGATACCATGGAAGCTCCAGAACCTTCTAGAACCTTCCAGGCCCTGGTCATTGCCCAGAGTTCTGAGTTCTCAGTCTCCATGAACAGAGGCTGAGGAGTAGGGCCTCAGGCTTATTTTCAAACCAAAGAAGAGTCAGGTTTGTGAGGAAGGGCCACTCCTAGACTGCCACATACACTTTGCCTCCCCGGCCAAGCAGTGTGAGGATGAATCAGCAGACTGAGAGGTTCCTCCAAGGCAGGGAAGCAGAGGCTCTGACTCTGCACTTTTGAGTAACATCTGGTCCCTTCCCCTCCCGCTTTGAGCATACAACCTGCCTTTAGCAGTGTTATAAGTTCTAATTCTGAATTTATCTTATTTTATTTACATTTTGGTACTGGAGCTTGAACCCAGGACCTTACTGAGCCACAATCCACGGCTCTTTTTATATTTTGTTTTGAGATAGGTTCTCACTGAACTGCTAAGCTGACCACAGTGGCCTTGGACTTGGGATCCTCCTGCCTCAGCCTCTCAGAGTGCTAGGGTTGAAGATACGGCCACCATGCCTGGTTCTGAAACTAGAATTGAAAGCAGCAATGACATTCAGAAAGCCCTTCCTCCTACTTCCTCTGTCACTCCTTCTTTGCTGACTCAGTGGGGCAGAAGAGAAGAGGCCGCATCCCCACCGGGCCTGGCCAGGGCTGCGATGGCTCCGTGTGTACCCAACCACGGACTGCTGCCAGGGACAAACCCAGTGCAGATCAGACAAGAACCGGGCGGGGCTGTGCAGCTGGCACGGCGTGCTTCCTCCGCACAGTACCCCCGAGGCCAGGACTGATAACCTCATGGAAGAAGAACCAAGGCAGAGGGCCTCCAGACTCTCGCCAGGGAAGCCGTACCTGCTGCCATCCGTCGGCGTCTAACTCTGGCAGGGACTGGTGGAAAACGCGATTTCTCTAAGACAAAGATGTTCACTGTGCAGGCGAAGAAACTGAGGTGCAAAGGGACAGGAGCTCCAGGGATGGCAGTGCCTGACTCACACGTCTAAGCCCTCTTCAGCCACTGGTCGCCAGAGACTGCAGCCACACCCTTGTTCCCATGTCGCCACACCCTTTGCCTTGAGGAAAGGACACCTGCGTGGGCCTCCCCCTCACGAGGACACCTGTGCACCTTCCTCCTGCAAAACTCCAAGGGCAGGAGAACAAGACTGAAGTGACTGCAAGAGGCCACTTTTCTGAGCAGGTCACACTGCCAGCCCCAGGTTGGACTGCCTCGCCTTAGAGGCGAAGATGTGCCACCTCCCTGCTCACTTGCAGCATGTCACAGAAGCCCCAGCGCTCAAGGCTGGGAACCAGAACTCTGACTTCTCAGAAAGTAGGATGCAGTGGTATGCGGGGTCCCCCCCCCAAGGGGCTGCAGGGGTGTACTGTAACCTCTGCTTCTAAGCTGCCGCAAGTGGCTGGGACCTTGAGAAAGCTCAGGACTTTGCTAACACCAGGGACAGAGGCGACAAGTCTTCCTGAGTATTTCTCCAGTCACCCTATGTAAAACAGCCTTTCCTCCGCTGGTCTTTACTCTGCTTTAGTGTTTTGTTTTGTTTTTTTATCCCTTTTCTTTTGACTCAAATTAAATGCTATTATGTACCACCCTGTCCCCCCATAAGAAAGCAAGCTCCACAAGTGTAAAGGACCCTATTTCCTGCTTATGACCTTCCCTGTGTGCAGAACACACAGCCGCCCTCTCTTGGAAGGATGACTGAATGAGTGTCATTTAGTCACTCAGTATCTCCAGGAAGTAGGTGTTAGAGAGCAGAGTCCTCTGAACCTGAACTTCTGGCTCCGTGCCAGCCTCAGGGAGACTCTTCAGAGCTCTTCCCTGTCAGTGTCATGACCCCCGACCCCCTTGAGACCTGTTCAGCTCTGAGCACTGATGGAGCAAACACAGTTCCCTCCTCACCCCTCAGGGATTCCATTTTTGCATTTCCTGACAGCAATGGGCCAGGCTACAGCCAGCTGTAAAGGACAACAACTGCTGTGGAAAGGACCAGCCCTGGTGGTGATAGGCCATCCAGGTACCTGGTCCCAGCCCAAGGCCCCAGCCCTGTTTGGCTCATCATTTCCAGAGAGCAGCAAAGCCACATACTCAAGACAGTTGGTGTGTTCAGCTGAAAAGGGGCTCTACCCGAGGTGGGCTGTCTTGCCAACCCCAGTGGGCTGTGTGGACCGGGAACCCAGACTCTGAACTCATGATTACCACTGTTGTGGAGATTAAAGACTTCTTGTCAGAGAGAACCGTCCTGAACCAAACCGCACCAAAGGCTGGCCAGCAGCCATCTTGTTGGGACGGCTCTTGGCAGCCAGGCCTGGCAAGACTGGCTCCCTCTTCAGCCATCCTACTTGAGGCGAAGTCAAGATGTCCAGGCCAAAAAGTCCCTCGGGGGAGCATGGTGCCATGACCTGAGAGCTTTCCTGTCTGAGCCTTAGTGTAACGGCAGCTGCGGCACATCGAGTGGAAGCAGCCTGGAGGCTCATTGCTGTCCCCAGGGCTTTCTAAGAGTTTCTAAGGCGTGTTAGTGGACAGAAGAGGGCACCTCAGGGAAGGGCTGCAGGAAGCCTGAGGAGTAGGCCAAGACCTCACTGCATTAGCCATGTTTGTTCCACCATTCATCCAAACCAGTGAGGACCTGGGCTCCTGGCCTAGTGACCCCACACTGGCTAAAAACCTCTGGAGTTCTTGGTATAAAAGCAAGCCCCAGGGCTCCCTCCTGGGAGGTCTGACTGAGTATACCTGTCATGGGGCCTAGAAATCTAAGTCTAATGCCTTGTCCTGTGCCGCTCTCAGAAACGCCCCGGGCAGGGGAGGACCATGATGAAGGCAAGAGTGAAAATGAAGGAAGCTGGGATCCGGTAGAGCCCTCTCTTGGTGGGGGAAAGAACCATAACTTACACGCTAGGCCGGCTGGTGTCAGGTGAAACTCCTTTATCTAACAACTCGTTCTGCTACCTCGCCTCAGTTGCCCCATGTTCTTGGGGCTGGAACAACTTGTTCACCTGGCTCGCCTCAGGCGCTCTGTGTTCTCGGGGCTGGCCTTGCTCTAGCCCCACACATGTGGCTGCTCTCCATAGTCTAAGACGCCCCAGACCATCTTGATGCTCTGCTTTGAGTGCCTGTGGCTAAGGCAGATGCGGCGACAGGATTCTGCCCTTATGACCTGAGGAAGTCACTTTGCTGCTCTGGGCCTAAGCTTCCCGGTAGAGTTTGACAGTTTGTCCCCATCCTCAGAGGAGTGTGGCTCAAGGGAGAGTGTCACCAGGGCTTCAGGCAGCAGCCACAGCCACTGTTCCAGGAATGCCCTGACCTTGTGGCTGGCCTCAGCTGGGAGGAGGTCCCCTCGGGAGGCTCTGGTAATAACAGGGACAGCTGGTGCTGTGGGTCCCAGGCCAGGCCAAGCTAAGCATGTGAGTGCGAAGTCTCATCTTCACCCCACAAGGTGGTGTTCATCCTCCTGGCTTTCTGAAATGGAGGAAATAAAATCTGCCCCTGGCCATGTGCAGCTACAGAGCATCCACAATGCGCCCGGCACAGCTGAGAAGATGGAGCTCTACTAAATCATGACTAGATTTAAACAGCTACACATGGAGCCAGGCATGGTGTCACACACCTCTCATCCCAGCACTTGAGTCTTAGCAGGAGGATCGCTGTGAGCTCTAGGCCAGCTTGAACTATGGAGCCAGGCCCTGTCTCAAAAATCATAAATAACTGAAAGAGTGGATGCAAGCTCCACGAGACTAGTAGCTACCCTACCAACGAGCACACCGCCAAGGTGTGGACCGGCATTGTTTTCTTAGGGAGAAGGTAGGGTTACAGAGGGAAATCACTGGTGGGATCTGGACCTGAATCTAGATCTGAGGGGCTCCAGAAGCTGCCCTTGGGGGACCTGGAGCATTTGCCAGAATACGTGTCACCAGTCATGCGGGCAGGACCCAGTCCCATGCTGCCTCTGGGAACTCTCAGCTGGAAACTCAGTCTCTGCTTCCACCGCTGTTGGCCCTGGGGGTCAGCAGAACTCCTGCAAGGCCCTCCTGGACCTCTCACACACCCGCCATGCACACCACCACACACCCAACCACACATTCACTTGCTGTGGTGGCGACTCGTGTTCTCACATGCATGTCTACAGCCTCACCCACACAATCCACATGCTTACATGCTTACATGCACGCTCACACATATCTATACTCACCAGCGCATATCCACAAGACTCGGCCTGGTTCTGAGCCAGGGCCGGGCTGTGTCCCTTTATTGTCCCCAGGGGCATGGAGGAGGCAGGCCCTGGCCCTCCAGACCTTGCACACAGCCAAGACAAAGGGAGGAGGCGCAGTGTCTGGCTTACACCGGGGAGGTCCTGACCTTGACCTGCTGGCCTGGGCCATGCCAGAAATCTC
>PVKN010002259.1:0-20092 GCA_004027915.1 Capromys pilorides | reverse complement strand
CCCGCAGGGGTCTTACAAACCACAAACTGCCTTTCCTGCTGCTCCACCAGCCTGGGAAGCCTCCTGCCCCCTCCTGGCCTCCAAGCTCAGCTTCAAGATGGGAACCAAAGTCCAGGGTTGTGGGTGCCCCAGGTGTCTGTGAGGCAGCCGGACCTCCAGGCCCTGCCAGCCCCCACCAGATCTTCTCTCAAAGCCCCAAGCCAGCAGTCCTGATCCCGAATGGGCCTTCTTCCCGCTCTGCCTGATGGTCCAGGGTGCTTTGAGCCCAGGCCCAGTAGCACCGTCCTACAAAACGATATAGGAAAAATGCTAGATATCCAATACACTGAGTTCATGTTCCCTGAAGTCAAAGAACGAAATCTAAGAAACAGTGGAAGTTAAGACTAGGAAAATTTATTAGAGAATAGGAATGGGGAATAGGGAATAGCTCCTGAGAGATAGGAGGGATCCGGAATGGATTGCCAACAAGCCCACCTCTGAAAGTAAGTTTTACAGAGCAAAAGCATAAGGCAGGTACAACACAGGTCAGTCAAAAAGATTGCAAGTATAGTCGCTAACGTACTATTGATCCAGTAGTGGCAAGGGAACATGAGTGACATCATTAACCTTGGTTGATAATCTATAGCCTGGGCCTTGTCTTCAATCATAGCAGGCTTAACCTTAGTCATAGTCTTAGTGTGTGGGAGAGGGTGACCCACTCCTAATGAGACATTGGGAAATCCCAGAAGGGTGATGCCAATAATTCCTTGGAGAATACGCCGGTCTGACCACTGTGGCTTTAATCTTCACACACGCCTCCAGCCCTAGTCCTGATGGGACCTGTGTCGTCAGGGCTCCTGGATCCCCTTGCGGCCAGTGTCCTCACCCTGCATTTCCCGATGTCAGCTTGCTGACATCTTCACACCTTGTCCCTGCTCCTGCCTGGTGGTGCTCAAGTGAAGAGCCCAGGGGAGTGGGCAAGAGGCGGATACGACCACTCCCATGCCCCGGGGGTTCCCTGTGCTGCCTGTTCTGGATCCCTTCACAGGACTTCAAGTCTGTTCCTCTGGTCAACCCTAACTGCTCAAGCATGGGGGCTGCTGCTGGCCTCTGAGCTGGGGAGCATGAGGAAGAAGCCAGACTCTGACAGGGAGCCAGAGTGGGAGGCAGGAAAATGTGGCCTTCCAAAGTCCTAGCACCTCAGGAGGCTGAGGCAGGAGGATCATCAAGAGTTTGAGGCCAGCCTGGGCTATATAGTGAGTTTGAGGCCAGCCTGAACTGCCTAGTAAGAGCCTGTCTATAAGCGACAGGACACCCTGAGGAAGCAAGGCCTGCTCTTTACCCACCTCCATCCCAGCTTCCATTCAGCAGAGTCATCCAATTCTTCCCAAGGGCCTCCTAGGATGGATGTAGTGATGAGAGCCCATCATTACTCTCACGCTCCTGCTCAGCAGGTCTGGAACCCAAGAACCCAAGTGTCCCCTACTAAACAAGCCTGGCCTATTGTGAAACTGCAGGAAAACACCAACTCCTGCGTGAGGACAGGAGTGATTAGTCACCGTCATTACTCCACACAGAGACACAGAACAGGGCTTCAGGAAAGGAATCTGAACCATCTTCTGATCATGAATAGATTATAAAAAATTTAAGCCAGCCAGGACGATGTATGTCTGTAATCCCAGCCTTTGCCATGAGCGCACAGGCAGCCAGCTCATAGGCTACGGGGTTCAAAACCATAGGGTCTCACTATGCAACTCAGACTTGTAGTCCTCCTCCTGTTTTTAGCCTCCCCAGTGCTGGGATTACAAGGGTGTCACCATGCCTGGGCTTGGTGGCTGGCTCAGCACACCAGGGGGCAGGGCTTGCACAGTGTACGGTGCTGGGTATCAAGCCCGGGTCCCTGCGCTTATCTAAGCAGGTGCTTAGTCTGCTGAGCTATCTTGCTGGCCCTTAATTTTCATTTTGACTTTAGGGAGACCCAAGATGACATGGATTGTTCCTAATAACCAAAAACAGATTGATGGGAAAAGAGACAGCTAAAGAAGAAAAAGATCTTGGGAATTACAATGAGCGTTATTGAAATAAAACAATGCAAGGACCAGAGCACGAGGACAGCTCAGTCTCCTAGATCAAGCAGGGTTTTGATGTCGTTTTTCCGGTGCTTAGAATCAAACTCAGGACCTTGTGCTTCCCAGGCAGGCACCCGTGCTGCTGAGCTATATCCCTGGCCCTCTCCTAGAACACATGCCCAAAAGGAAGAAATAGGGATAGAGAAATCAGTCTAAGAAAAGCCCAACATCCAACACAGAAAAATAATGGAGAAGAACAATGACTTTGTTACATCTGCAAAAAAAAAAAAGGAAGAAAGAAAAGAAAAAAGACTCAAACCTCTCGGGTTAAAAGGGTCTAGCGGAACCAAGCAGGTTGGCACACACCAGTAATACCAGCACTCAGGAGGCTGAGGCAGGAAGATTACTGTGAGTTCAAGAACTTGTCTCAAAAAATAAATAAGTAAAACAGCAACCATGTTCCCAGCAGGAGGAATGGGGGAGGGACAAAGCCCTCTCCACTAAATTACCTTCCTGTGTAAATTCAAGGGTCTTTGGCCACAGACCGCTAACAGCTCCCAGCTGCTGGATTGTGGCTTGCACGGGACAAGTGGCTTGCCTGGGCCTGGTGGGCCTCTCTGCCTGCCTGACAGGGCATACGCAGGCTTGTCAAGGCAGCATCCTCCCCGGGGCTTGGTTTTTCTAAGGGCGAGAAAAGCAGATAGGCTGCAGCTTGCTGGTGAATTCATGTCCCGCTGCCCTTCCCCAGTCGCTGCCCCCCACACTGAGTAAGCGCCTTTATAACCTTCTGCGGAGAAGATTAAACACACAGATGGAGCCGCGCTGTCTGGCTGAGGATCCTGGTTGGGTCTTTTACTAGCGTGGGCGACTTACGAAACCTCAGCCCTGCCTGGGCTTTGCCGTACCGGAAGTAGGGATGTAAATAGCGCCTGCCTCCAAGCGGTATCTGGAGAGCCCTGCGCTGGGTGTCTCTGGAGGGCTGAGGACAGCGCCTGCTCTGAGAACAAGCGCGTCACCAATAGCTGTGTTTCCGTAAAGGCGCAGAAGCACCAGAAGAGGGGCCATGTTGCTCCCGGGTGATCAGCAGGCCGAAGAGTGGGCTGCGCGGGCTGAGCCGGGTGCCTGTGGCCATCAGGAGGCTGAAGCGGACGGGACTGGAATCAGCAGAGCCTCTCTGGGGTGGGCCGAGGGTGCCAGGCTGAGCCCCGCTGAGGCGCTCACTCTTGGTGGCCCCTGTGCGCATGTGCTTTACTCAGGTCCTGCACACCTGTATGGCCATTCTTTCTGTTGTTGTCATCTTTTTTTTTTTTTTTTTGACACAGGGTCTCGCTGCTCAGTTCAGGCTGGCCTTGAGCTCACTTCATAGCCCAGGCTGGTCTCCCACTTGCAGTGATCCTCCTGCCTCTGCCTCCCAAGAGCTGGGGTTACAGGGAGGCCCCACCACCACGCCCCAGCCTGATGTAGCCATTCTAAATGTGAGGTCGCCCAGGCCTGAGGGGCCAGGCTTGGCTCCTGGATGGTGGTCAGCCCTCCCATCATCTGCTAAAGGTGCCAAGGAACAGACGAGTAGGGGAAGCCCTCCACAGCTGCGCTCCTCTTGAGAGTTAGGGGGTACTAAACTGTCCCCCTCCGTGCCTCAGAATGCTTCAGTGAGCCTGAGCCTGCCGGGCTCCTTCAGGATTCAGGGGGGCTAAGGCTGAGCCTGGGCTGTCCTGGTGAGAGGGCTTCTCTGACGCGGTGAAGGAGACTAGGGCGGGGCTCTGGCTGTCCTCTATTTACTTATCTGGAGCCCGAGGTAGGAGAATGATGTGAGCTCCAGTCCAGCCTGGGCTGCATAGTAAATTCAAAGCCAGTTTTAAAAAAAATCAGCAATCTAGAAACTTCCAGGAAGACGACAGAGAGGCAAGCAGCATGTGAAAAGCCTTTCCAAGATTTGGGATCCAGGCACTAGGACACCGCAGTGTGAGGAAGAAGAGGAGGAATATGGATTCTCCAAGGCTCAGTGAGAATCCGAAGGGAACATTGAAGTCCACGGAAGAGTGAAGAGAGAGACCTCAGCGCAGAAGGAGGAGGGGCCACGCAGCAGTGTCTCCCTGAGCCCTGACTCTCGGTGTGGAAGGGGCTGCTCAAGCCTGCAGATGTACGGTGTCTGCTGGCCACCCCAGAGGCCTCCGCGGAGAGACAGAGTAGTGGAACGGAGCAGTGAATGCAACAGAGTAGTGGCTGGGGAGTTATTAGGGTTCGGATATTCCACAGGAGAGGGTGCTAGGCTGGTAGACATCTTGCAGAGGGACCAGC
This sequence comes from Capromys pilorides, assembly GCA_004027915.1. Lineage (NCBI taxonomy): Eukaryota > Metazoa > Chordata > Mammalia > Rodentia > Capromyidae > Capromys > Capromys pilorides. The sequence continues at coordinate 15,746 of PVKN010002259.1, read as the reverse complement.
TGAGCTCATGACTCAGAGGAGCTGGGGATGGCTCCACCTAGTGGCTCCCGGTGTCACCGTGAGGGGAACTGAGTTCAAGTCATGGGGAGGTCAAGGAACCGAGTTCAAGTCTCAGGAGGCAGGAGTGTTGCAGACTGAACAACTCAGGTCCCAGCCTCACACCCAGACACCAGCCTGAACTTCAGTGGCACTAGTGCAGGCTAGCTGGGTGGGGTGGCACCCCTCCCCCCATAATAAAAGCACTTAGGAGGCTGAGGCAGAAGGATCACTGTGAGTTTGAGGCCAACCTGGCTACTTAGGGAGTTCAAGCCCAGTGGGAACTATATAGTGAGTCCCTGGTTCAAAACAAAAATCAAAATAATCAATAAAACCATAAATAACGGTACCATCTTCCTGGGATCATTCATTACCCTGTCAAAAATGGGATTTGTCAGCCCACTCTGTCTACCAGTGACAGCGGCAATATGCCCTGAACTATATGTGTATCTTCTTTTCTCTTTCTTTTTTTTTTTAAATTTTGATTTTTTTCTTTTTTCTTGATTATTTGTTCCTGTTTTTATATAAGTGTGGACATTGCTTCTAGCTTTTCTTGTGTGTTCTGCTCTGTTCTTTTTTGTTTATGTATTTATGTACAGGGTCTCACTATGCGGCTCAAACTCATAGTGATCCCCTGATTTCAGCCTCCCCAGCACAGGGATTACAGGTGTGAGCCGCTACACGGGGTTGACCACTCAGCACGCCCAGGGACGGGGCCGGCACACGGTGCTGGCAATATGCTCTGTTCCTGTTTCCATTCTTCTTTCTCCTTCCCTATCTTCTTCATCAGTTTCAAAAATTTGTATAATAGAAGCCCTTGCTTGTAATTTCTTCCTTTTCCTCTATTTCTGTTTTTCTCCTAACTTTTTAAATTTTTCTCCCCTGATACTAAAATTGCCATACTGAGTCCAAACGCGAATGGGAGCAATGGTGTGAGAGGGTGAATCCCGAGAGGAAGGCGGCCCTGGAGGCGTGGGCCCGGGAGAGGGGCGTCCTCCTGGAGCAAGCGAACCCGCAGAGGAAGTGTGGCAGGCCACCCCCAGGCTGGGTGGGCAGCCCGCCGCAGCCGGCTCCCCGGGATTTATCGGAAGGCTGCCGCAGGACGGTACCGGCACTGGCTAATCCCGTTCTTCCAGCGCGAGTTCCATCCGATGATGACCACCGCGGCTTCACCCACGCCCGCTACAGCTCGCGGCGCGGCGCCCAGGCGGCCAATGCCACGCTGCACGCCCACCCTGTGCGGCTGTCGTGCCCGCTGCTCCTGTGCCGCGGCGAGCTGAGCGGGGATGGGCGGCCGCTGGGCGTGACCCACAACAAGCTGCTGCTGGCGCTGCAGCCCCTGGGGCCCGGCCTGAGGAGGCGCAGCTGCTGGCTGCCCAGTCCCGCCGGGCCTGCAGCGCTGCTCCAATTCAGCTCACCGCCATGGCCAAAAAGGCCCTACTAGAAGGTCAGTCGCGCCTCTGTGGAGAACAGGTGCGGTGGAGCGGCTCAAGCGAGACCTAAAGCGACGACTCGGCCAGCAGCAGCTTGTGGGTCCCTCGGTGCCTAGAGCCAGATGGCAGCCAACAGTCACAGCCAGGGGCAAGCTGGGGTGCCAAGGTGCGCCGGCTGCCCTGCAGCTGCTGTGCCAATGAATGAAGCTGGGCAGCCCAGTATTCCTGACCAAATGTTTGGGCGCAGGTCCTGCTGGTTGGCACCGCTTCTGGTACCAGGAAGTGATCCCTGGGCATCCAGTACCTTTTAGTGGCCTCATCTGGGTCGTGCTGGCCACAGACGGGCAGGATGCGCATGAGGTGGCCAAGGATGCTGTGTCTGCACGGCTGCTGGAGGCGCTGAGTGAACCTGCAGGCGGGCTCTTACGGTTCCCAGGAGCCGGGGCAGGTTCTACAGTTAAGCAGTGGTTCTTGCCTCTCTCCACAGGCAGCTGAACCAGAGGCAGGGCCTGTGTCAGCCTCCGGCCCAGCAGGCCTGGGGAGCAGCTGGCTGATCCTCAGAGCGGGAGTGGCGCAGAGCCCAAGTAACTCCAGAGGACTGCTCAGATTTGGCCTAAGTTCTGGTGAGACACCTCACCCTTGCACCCTGAATCCAGGGTCTCACCAACTCCAGTCTGGTTTTTCTTTGGCCATTCCCTGCACAACAGAATACCATATCACCCCCTCTCCTTTACCCCCAAACTTAGCATGAATCTCTGTTTTTACTTGGGGGACTGGCTGAGCCAAAGGGTCAATTTATGCCCTTCCATCCCACCAGTTGTCATTCTGATTTTGGTTTGTATATGGTTTTGAGCTTTTCTATGCTGGTTGTATTTATATTAAACTCCTAGTTTGTAAAATGATAATAATAATAATTGCCATACTGAGGACATATTTATTGTACACAATTTTCTGGTTTGTTTCAGATCTTGTTATGTAACCTCAAGTCTAGTTCATACAGTTAGAGGTGGAAAATTAATAGTTACCACCGTTTGCCATTTTCCAGGCTGGCTTTGATGCTATTGTTATTGTTGCTTGTACTACTTTAGCCAAAGCGCCGCACTTGTTCTAGTCAGTTGTTCTTCCCGATGTGCCAAGGGTGAGACTGCCTAAGGGTCATAAATAATACTACAGGCCACTGAGAGACAGCAAGGGGCTGAGCCCAGTAGGCAGTAACGTCTCAGCCCCAAGAAAATCCCCAATGGGATCTTGTAACAGAGTCAAAATCCAAAATCGGGCTATGCCTGGAAGACATCTCAGAGAAGCAGTCATTTACTAAGTATGATAAATACTAGCAACAAAGGCATTCGTTACAAGAAACTTACAAGCCTCAACCCAGGAATTACATTTTAAAAAAAAGAAAAAGAAAAAAATGAGGAGACATTTAACTAAGATGCAGTCACAGACTTCCTTCTGACCAAAGGAAAGTGAAGTGGGCAATGAGGTGGAACAGTTCAAAAGCCACCCACCTGGAGTCTCAGAACCAGTAATTGCAAAAGCAAAAAAGCAGATAAGTGAAGCTCTAGGAAAAAATCAAATTAGAAATAATCTCTCACATAATTACAGAGACGGTGGTGAGGAAATACATTCTTAGTGACTGTAGAGCAGATATACATAAAAAATAGAGGAGCTGAGGAAAATGATGGAAACCATGGAGGCCTAACACAAGAAAGAAATGCAATCCATTCTAGTCAGTTGCTCTTTCTGATATTGCTTATGACAGATTCAAGCAGATAGCCAACAGATTAAAATTCCATTGAAAGTTTATACAGCAGAACAAGCCAATATGAAGACGGAACTTCAGACATAGAAGACAGGATTGTGGTTAGCAATCATGAAAAGATTTTTTTCTTGACTGAAAAATCAATCCAGGGCTGGGAAGATAGCTTGGCAGTCTAAACGCCTTCCTGGCAAGCACAAGTTCCCAGGTTTAATCCCTGGTACCACATGCCATGCTGGCCCCAGAACCCCAGGTGTGCCGTGCTAGCCTTGGTCCCCAGGTGTGCCGTTCTGGCCTCGATCACCAGGTGCACCATGCTGGCCCCAAAACCAGTCATGGTGGCACATGCCTATAATCCCAGCACTGGAGAGGTTGAGACAGGAGGATCACCATGAGTGATCTGTGTATCAAGACCCTGTATCAAAAACAAAACCAAAATAAAACAAATCAATCCAACAGCTGCTAAACTAGTCAAAGAAGAATAACATAAGATTGATCAGAATCGATGAAAAAGCAGAAGATAGTACAAATGACATTAAAAAAAAAAAAACTTGCTCACAGAAGTAATGGCAGAAAAATCCTAAGCATGAAAAAGGAATTTGACCTACACATAAGTGAGGCATATATAACACCAATTAGCCATGACCAAGAAAAAAAATACACCAAGGCATAGTTCAACACAAGAACAGAATAAAAGTTGTTTTAGTAAAGAAACAAATCACCTATAAAGGACAACCTATCAGAATCACAGCAGACTTTTCAACTTGTCAAGGAGAGCTTGGAGTAAAGGATCTCAGGCCCTAATAGAAAGAAGCCTTCAACCCAGATTGATGTACCCTACAAAAATATCTTTCAAATTGATGGCAAAATAAGATACTTGCATGAAACTCATGACAATCAAAAGAGCCCCCAAAATGCGCTGGAGGACATTCAACAAAGAGATGGCGTGGACTCCAACTCCATGAACCCTATTGTAGTTGGGGATTTTCAAGCAAATATATTTATTATGGGGTGCATAATTTATAGGATTATTTTATAATATTCACCCCAAAAGTCAAATGAAGACGAGAGCCCCAAAGAGTTCAGCTGAAGACCTAGAGCCAATGGCAACGTCATCCACGAATCCAGCTGGAGGTCAAAAGCCCACAGCAGTGTCTCATGTGGGGCTGTATCAAGAATCTGCCCTGGGGGTCAGTGAGATAGCTCAGCTGACTAAGGCACCTGCTTAGGCAAGCTCAGAGACTGCAGTCCCCTCCCCACCACATGCTACACCAGCTCCACCCTCCAGGTAGGCTGAGCCAGCCAGAGTCTGGGCATAGTGGCATTCCATGCCTGTAATCCTAGGACTGAGGAGGCTGAAAGCAGGAGGATCACCACGAGTCCAAGCTGCATAGTGAGACTCTGTAACAACCAAATACATAAAAAATAAATAATCTGCACTAGGAAAGCCCAAAGGTTAGTAGTGGTAGAAGCTAGAAAGTCTGCATCCAGTGAAGGATCTGCACCAGCAGGCTGAGGGATGTTCACTAGAGCCAGATAAGGACAAGAGCTCCCCTAAAAGAAGTACAGCCATCTTCAGCTGCAGCAAGGACCCAAGCTCCTCCAATGAGGAGGACAGCTTACTTCCATCATAAAAGCCAGCAGGACTAGCTTCTCCAGGAGAACCCACAGCACTACCTCTCCCCTGCCAATTCTCATTTTATGTTGGAAACAATCCTCAGGAAGGCCTTCCATATCCAGGACCATGCTGGTTCAGTTCAGCTGGGTGTTACAAGTAGACCATCAGTTACTCTACCACAAACCCGAACAGAATCAATCCACCAAGCAAGGCAAGGAATTAAACAGAAGGGGAAGGGGGCACCCAAACAGGAAAATAACACAACAAGGGTAAGTCAATACTTACCAATCATAACCATCAAAGTAAATGGTCTCAATGCACCAATCAAAAGAAGCAAACTGGAAGAATAGACCAAAAAGCAAGATCCAACAGTGTGCTGATTACATAGATACATTTCATTCAAAATGAAATTCTGAATGTTGAAGAATGGAAAACAATACCCCATGCCACAGGAACCCAGAAAAATGGAGAGGCAGCTACTATATTTGCAGACAAAGTAGATTTCAAACCAAGACTGATTAAGAGAAACAATTGTTCCCTTATAAACAGAACAATGTAAGAGGAAGAGATAATCATAAATATATATGCACTAAATACCAGTATACCCAACCATAAAACAAATATTATTGTGCATGAAAATCAAATCAGCATGAATTCAGTTGTAGTGGGGAGGCTCAATATGTCTTTGTCACAGACAAACAGATCAACTGGACAAAAAAAATCAACAAAAAAATCAAAACCAAAGTTTTGAACAAATGGACTTGGTAGATGTCTTCTGAATGTTCCACCTCATAACATCAGAATACACATTCTTTTCAGCTGCACACATGTGTTCTCCAAAATAGACCACATACTAGCTCATAGAACATACTTAAGTAAGTGCAAAGAAATGGAAATTAACCCATGCATATTATCAGACCACAGTTCAGTAATATTGGAAATCTGTGGTAAAAGAGATTATAAAACTTTATTAGCATATAGAAATTAAGAAACACCCTCCTGGACAACCAATGGGATACAAATAAAGTATAAATTGGATCATTTCTACAATTAAACAATAATGCCAATACAACATATTAGAACTTATGGAATGCATTGAAAGCAGGCTTGTGAAGGAAATTTATAACAATAGTCTCATATCAGAAAAATAGAATAAGCTCAATAACTAACCTGATGATGAGTCACAAGCTTCTCCAAAAAGAAGAAAACTTTAAGCCCCATCCTTGTTTGAGTGAGAATATAATAAAGAGTGGAGCAGAAATTAATGCAATGGCAACTAAGAAAACATGCTAGGAATTAATGTGTCAAAGAGTTGGCTCTTTAAAAGATTAAATTAAATCAAAAAAGCCTTACCCAACCTTAGCGCTCACCCCCATCCTTAAGGAAAAGACTCAAATCTGTGTAATTAGGAATGAAAAGTGTGCAATCACAACAAACCCTTCAGGAATCCAGAAGATCATAAACACCTACTTTGAGGACTAGAACTTTAAGATGAACAACACAGACAAGTTAGAAAGATTTCTAGATACATAAGAATTGCCAAAGCTAAATCAAGATAAAAAAAAAATCTAAGTAAACCAATATTAGTCAATCAAATTGAAAATATAAGTAAAAACTTACGAACAAAGAAAAGTCCAGGCCCTGATGAATTCATACTGAATTCTGTAAGCAATTTAGAGACGATCTAATGCCACTGCTTCTTAAACTCTTTAATAAAATGCAATACTCTCAAATTCATTCCTGGAAATAAGCTTTACGTTGATACCAAAACCATAGTCAAATCCAACCAAAAACAGAAAACCACAAGTCAATCTCTCTAATGAACATGGATTTAAAAATCCTCAAAAAGATACTGGTAAAAAAAATCTACCAAACCAATGAGAAGATTATATTCCAGGACCAAATAGGATTCATCTCAGGGATACAGGGATTATTCAACATATGTAAATTAAAAAAATGTAATATACCAAATTAACATAGCCAAGGACAAAACCATATGAACATCTCAATAAATGCAAAAAAAGTGCTTGGCAAAATGTAATAGTTATTCATGATAAAAATCCTACAGAAAGTTGGGATAGGGGACAGTTAGTCTTCATAAATCTGATAAAGGGCATTTTTGAAAAACCAACAATCAACATCATAGTAAGTAGACAAACACTAATAGCTTTCACTCTAAAATCAGGAATGAGATAAGGATATTGGCAGTCACCACTCTTATTCAACATAGTTTTGGAAACTTTAGCTAGGAAAATTAGATAAATGAAAGCAATAAAAAGGAATAAAGATAGGAAATGAAGAATTTGAATTATTAGTATAGGTGATGTGATACTCTACATAGAAGACCCCTAAAATGCCACCGAAAGACTTCCAGATTTAATAACCAAATTCAGTAGCATAACTATAGATACAAAGTCAGGGCTCAAAAATCAGTGTCATTCCTATACATGAGCAAATTTACTGAGAAAGAAATTAGGTAAATAGCACCCTTCACAATAGCATCCGACATAATGAAATGCCTAGGAATCAATCTAGGAATGAAAGTAAAGACCTTTACGTTACACACTACTGTACTCTGAATAAACAGACCCAAGAGGATTTCAGAAAGGAAAAAGATATCCTTTATGCTTATGTTTTTCTTTTTTATTTTAAAGAGAATAAAAAAATAAAATTATATACAATTTGAAAGCAATATAATAGGAAATTAACAATGGTTATTATATTGCGTAGTTATCTTCAAAACAGTTGCTCAATTTACCAGATATAGGCGTGAAAATTCGACAAAATGACATAAGCACTAACTATTCCTTTGAATGAGCTAATAACAGTTAGCAGTACAATTATCTGAGCTGTGTGTGTTGTGTGCATGCGTGTATGTGTGTGTGTTCCTTCCTTTTTCCTCTATCCCAGTTGATCTTGCCTTTTCAGGAGGTTTTTTCCTTTCATTATATCGATTGTACTATTTGGATCTTATTTATTTATTTATTTATTTATTTATTTATTTATTTATTTTTCTTTCTCTCTTTCTTTTGTGAGACAGGATTTTGCTATGCGCTTCAGGCTGGCCTTGAGCTCACTTTGTAACTCAGGCTAGTCTCAAACCCACAACACTCCTTCTGCCTCAGCCTCCCAAATACTAGGATTACAGGCATGCACCAGCACACCTGGTTACTCTTTCCATTTCTTACACTAGGGAGACTATATGATGTTTACACATGCCAATCTGATTTATTTTCTTTATGGGTATGATCTTTAGTTGCATCCATTTACCTATAAAAGCCTCAAGTTTACTTTCTTGTAGCTGAATAATACTCACTTGTATAAACATACCACATCTCTATATATCCATTGCTCAGTTGATAGGCATGTGGGTTGTTTCCAGTTGGCTATGACAAATTATTCTGCTATAAACATGGGTGAATACATATTACCATGGTATGCTTTCAATCCTTCTGGAAAAATACCCAGAAGGGGAATAGCTGACTGGAATGGGACCTTTAATCCCCTTTTTTTGAGGACTCTTCACACTGATTTCCAGAGTGGTTACACAAGTCTACACTCCAAATAACAATGAAAAGGGCTCCTGTTTCCTCACAGCCCCACCAGCATTTATTAGATGATTTCTTCATGATAGCCATTTCTTTCTCAGGTGGGATAGAATCTTAGCGTTTTAATGTGTATTTCTCAAATGACCAATGATATTGAATATTTTTTCATGTATTTGTCATTAGTATTTCTTTATCTGAGAATTTGTATTGATCTCAGATGCCCATTTTTGAATTGATTCTTTAAATTTGGGAGGCCTGGTTTTTTTCAAAAATTCTTTATATTATAGAAATCTTTCTTTGAGGGACATTTGGCTAAATTTTTTCCCAATTTTAAATTTTTTTTCCTGATTAATGTATTTTATTTTCACTCTGTTGGTGATTTCTTCAATGTGCAAAAACTTTTTAATAAGACAATATTCCAGTTGTTGATTCTTTTACATATTTCCCCTGCAGTTTGGTTTTGTTCATGAGTTCTCTGCCTACCCCCCCCATATGAAAGATCTCCATGTATTTTCTCTTCCAGTCTATTCAGTGTTTCTGTTTTAATATTTAAGTCTTTGATCCGTTTTGACTTTAGTGTACTGCATGGTGATAGACACGAGCCCAATTTTAGCCTTGGGCATGTGGAGAGCCACTTTTTCCAGCACCATTTATTAAAGAGGCTTTCTTTCAGGGAACATATTTGGCCCCTTTGTCAAAGATAAGGTGGCTGATGGTGTTTACAGCTGTGTTTGCATCTTCCCATCTGTTCGATTGATCCTCAGGTCTGTTTTGGTTTTTGTTTTTATTTACCAGTACCATACTGGTATGATCACAGTAGCTTTGTGGTATAATTTCAAGTCAGGGATTGCGCTGTCTCCTGCCTTGCCTTTATTGCCCTGGATTGCTGTCGTTATTCTGGGTCTCTTCTCATTCCAGATGAATAGTAGGAATGTTTTCTCTAGATCTGTGAGGTATGCTAGCAGTATTTTGATCAGGATTGCATTAAATCTATATAACAGTTGTTACAGTTTGTGTCTAATTGTCCCCCCAAAGCCTCATGCACTCATGGGGCAGACTTCTAGAGTTTGTGATTCACTTGTGATCCATTGGGATGGGGTGTGAGTGCCGCTGGGATTATGGGTGGAAATACTAAATCCAGCCAGGGGAAGATATCCTGAATGCAACTGAAGAGAGACAGATTCCCTCTCTGTAGTCATTGTTGCTGCTACTGCTCCATTTTGCTTTCTGCTTTTTGCCGCTGCCGTGAAAGGTTGCTCTCTGCCGTGTGCCACTCTGCCTTGGAACCAGCTGAGTATGGACTGAAACCTCCTGTAACTGTGAGCTAAATAAACCTTCTCTTCCTTCATTTTTGGTGTTGGCTATTTGTCCCAGCAACAAGAGAAGAATAACTGAGGCAATAGTTTGGGGAAAATGACCATTTTCACAATGTTGGTTCTTCCTATCCATGAGCAAGGAATATCTTTCCATTTTCTGAAGTCCTCCTCAATCTCTTTTACTCAGAGTACTGTAATTTTCAGTGTACAGATATTTTACTTCCTTTGTTAGGTAGATTCCTAAGTACTTTTTTATATTATTGTGAAGAGTGTAGTTTCCCTAATTTCTCTGTCAATGACTTTGTTATTTGTGAACAGGAATGCTAGTGAGTTTTGAGTGTTGACTTTGTATCCAGCTATGCTACTGAATTTGAGTATTAAATGTAAGAGTCTTTTGGTGGAGTTTTAGGAGTCTGTGTGGAATATCATGCCATCTGCACATAATCATAATTTAAATTCTTCCTTTCCTATCCTATTCCTTCTTTGGCTTTCACTTGCTTATCTAATTGCCCTGGCTAAAGATTTCAGAACTATGTTGAATAAGAGTGGTGGTAGTGGACATCCTCGTCTTGTTTCTAATTTTAGAGTGAAAGCTTTTAGTTTTTGTCCATATATTATGCTGTTGTCTATTGGTTTGTCATAGCTAGCCATTACCAGATTGAGATAATGACCATCTATCCTGATTTTCTGTAGGCTTTTTTCCATGAATGAGTGTTGCGCTTTATCAAAAGCTTTTTCTGAATCTCTGGAGATAATCATGTGGTTTTTGTCATGTGGAGATGAAAAGCCCAGGCTAAATGGTGCACATCTGTAAGCCCAGCTCTTGGGAAGCTGAGGTTGGAGCACTGCCTTGAGTTCCAGGCCAGCCTGGGCCACATAGAGAGTTCAAGGCCAGCCTAGAATGTCTCCAGACACTGTCTCAAAAAGCAAACAAACGGTAGGGACACCAAGGTGGTGGAGGGGTGAGCAGCACAGAAAGAGCCTCCCTGAGAACTGCCATCCAGACCCCAGAGCATGGCAACCAGAGGAAGACAAGGAGGGAAGCGGGCCTCCTGGACCCAGGGAGGATCTTAAGCATGAATTGAAGCCACAGAGAGAGTGAAGAGGAGAACTTCAGTGAAGAAGAAGTAGGGAGCTGGCAGTGCCTTCTCCCTGAGACGGGACTCACTGCTCGAGGGCAGCGATTCGCACCAGCAGACACACGGTGACTGTGGGCAACCCCAGAGGCCACCACAGAGCGATGCCGCAGTGAAGGGGAGGGGCAGAAGTGAAGGACTGCACCAGCTGGCGGTGGGTGCTGAGGGCTCAGTCTTCCAGCGTGAGAGAGTGACTGGCCAGGAGCCATCTTGGAGAGGGGCCCACTGAGCTCAGCACTCAGAGCAGCTGCGGCTCCATCTAGCCGCTCCCAGCTGGGCTCAGGCCCATGGACATTGTGCTGACGGCTTCAGGCCAACTGAATCTGGTCTTGACCAGAAGGTGCAGGCTTACTGAGATTATTGCCTTCTCTCCCTTCCCCCAAAGCTACTGCTGGCTTGCTGGGACAAATCAACAGGGATTAGGACTCCGTCTCTACATGCTGCCTACCAGTGACAGCAGAGACAAACCTGGAAGTTGATTTTTTTTCTCTCATTTGTTTTGGTTGTAGTAGTAGTTTTGCTATCCTTCATTGTTTTTGTTTTTGTTTTTTCTCCTTCATTGTTTAAACCCATATGAGTATGAACATGGCATCCAGCCTCTTTGTGGTTGTGGTTCTCTTCTATTCTTTTCGGCTCTTCCTTCTCTCTTTCTCTCTAGTCTTCTGTATCAGTTTCCCAAAGTTAGTGTGAGCCCCTTCGTCCCCCGGCCTAACTTCTAATCTCTTCCCCTTCTCCCACTTCTCTATTTTCTCCCTCACTCATTTTAAGCTTTAACCCCTGAGGGTAACACTGGCATATTTAAGGACCCGCGAATGCACTGTCGTGAGACCCACTTCCTCAAGATGCGAGCTTCAGGGTGCAGGTGACTCCCAGGTGCTGCGAGCTGCAGCCAAGCCACGTGCCAAGGCCTGTGTATCTCAGTGGCAGCTGTCAGGCTGGAGCCTGGAGCCAAGGACCAGGACACAGACAGGCCTGGGATGGCATCACTAGCCTAGCATCAAGCCCCTTCCCCAGGACCACAAGAAGCACAGCCACCTGGGAGGGAATCTGAGGGGCAAAAGAACTGATGGCTGCTGGGGTGGCACTCATCTGTCATCCCAGCACTGGGGAGGCTGAGGCAGGAGGATCCCTATGCATTCAAGGCCAGCCTGGATGACAGTGAGACACTGTCTCAAAATATCCAGAGGGGTGGGGGAGAGCTGGTGGCTCCTGGAAGCAGCTGCCCTGAGGCTCCTGCTGAGATTGGCCAGGTGCCCAAGGTGGCCTGGGCCACACCCCACCTGTGTAAGATGTCTGTGGTTTTCCCTCAGAAATCTCGAGCTGCTTCCCAGCTCGGCTTCTGCTCCTGCCATGGCCTCGGCCAGAGGTCCTGAGTTCCTCGATTCCCCATGACCTGGGGACCTGCGTGGCCTGGTGCCACGTGTGGGAAGGAAGCCACTGTGGCTCACAGTACCAGGAGCATAAGGAAACCAAGTCTGGGCCAGGACGCCCAGGCCATGTGCAGGTGGATCCCGAGGGAGGCACAGAGCTTGGCCCATGCCAGCTCAAGTCTCTGTGCCACGGCACCTTCCATGGGGCCCAGGCAGCCATGTGGCCTCACCAGCACTCAGCTCTGCCACCCTCTATGCTTTGGGGAGAACGACACACTAAGACAAGCTGGTGGGGTGGCACAATGATCCCAGCAGGCGAAGGCTGAGGCAGGAGGATCACTGCGAGCATGACACCAGCCCGGCCTACACAGTGGATTCATGGGTAGCCTGGACCATACGGGGAGGCCCCATCTCAAAACAAAACAAACCGTAGTACAGGCCTTGGCTCTGCCCCTTTGGTGCTCGGGACCCTCACTGCCCAGGCAGCGCAGACCGGTCCGCATGGCCCCTCCCTCCTCAGCCAGGGCCCGCCTCCATCCCAGCCCCCACCGGCCTCCTGGCCCGGCACGCACCTGCCCTCCTCCGGCCCCCATCCTCTCTCACGGGCCTGCGCCTTGAGGAGCAGCTTCGCCTCTTGAGGCTTCGCTAAGCACCGTCAGTGCCAGTGCGCAGACTGCGCAGCCGCTTCCGGGGCCAGCCCCGAGTCGGCCGTGCAACCTGACCTTTGTCCTCCTCGGAAAGGCATGAATCCTCTCGAATCTGAATCTTTCATTCAAGGTGGCCCTAGAGAGCCCGCAGTGACAGGAATGAAGGGCACTGTCCAGCAGCGCGTGAGTCTTGCCCAAGCTAGGAGATGCTGCGTGTTCCTAGAGTCTTGCTCGGTAGCCCGTGTTGCCCTTGAACTCATGGCAATCCTCCTGCCTCAGCCTCCCAAGTGCTGGGATTACAGGCATGTGCCACCATGCCCAGATCAATAAAGCTATTTTTTAAAACAAGCTAATGACACAGGCCCATAATTCTAGCACTCTGGAAGTCTGGGCCCAGCGTAGATACCTTAGTGACACCTTGTCTCAAAATAAAAAAATTTAATAAGGACAAGGTCCAACGGTGGTGGATTTCCTAGTCATGAACTTACATGGGGCCAGGAAAGGAACACACATTGCCCCTATACAGTCCAGGCTGGCCTTGAATTCATGGCAACCCTCCTGCCTCAGCCTCCTAAGCGCTGGAGTCACAGGCGTGCACCACCACACCTGGCCTAGCTGTGCTGTTTGTGAAAGACCCTATCGAGTGATCATAGGTACGAACACCTCGCACTCGCCCAGCTTTGTGCATTTCCTCACCCTTCAGAGTAGACACAAGTGACTCCATTTTGGTTCTGCCCACTGGTACTTCTTTCACAGTATTAACAAACCCATTTTACAGATGAGGAAATGGAGACCCAGAAAAGTAGCCTTCCTTTGGATTTCTGGATCACTCAGCTGACAAGGAACCCAAGGCCAGTTCATGTCATTTTCCTACTCAACGGTGCCAAAGCTCAGGGGGCACCAACAAGCTCCAGCCCGCAGTTCATCTGAAGGTTGAGGTGAACGCGCATTTTAGTTCCCTGCAGATGCTTCACATCTGGTTTTCTGAGCCAAGACTGGGGGCACTTGGGAGGCTGAGGCAGGAGGATCGCTGTGAGTCCACTGCCAGCCAGGGCTGCAGAGCAAGTCCAGCCTGAACTACACAGTGAGAACCTCAGGAAGCAAGCATTGGGGTTCTCCACCTCGACCTTGCTACACAGTGTTTATTCAGTGAAAGTGTAGGACAACTCGAGCCTTTGTCTCTTTTTTTCTTCAGGGGGAGGCGTGGAAGCACGTATGGAGCTCAGGCCCCCACACTGCCTGGGCCACATCCCCAGCCTTTTTATTTCTTACGCTTGACCTAGGGCCTTGCCTAATTGCCTAGGCTGGGCTGAACCTGCAATCCTCCTGCCTCAGCCTCCCAGTGTGATAGGGTGACAGGCAGGTGCCCCATGCCGAGCTTCTCTGTCCGTCTTTCTTTAAGGGCCAAAAGGGGATTTCTGACCTGTGCTGGATGTAACAAAAGGGCCTCTCCAGGCCCAGTCAGCCTGCCTGTCGTCCTCTGACCCTCTGAGCGTTAGTCACCAGCGGGCACCAGCGAGGCAGCTTGCGTGCGTAATTACAGAAGCTAAGCCTTGCTCAAAATGTGCTGCAAACGTTTTCCCAGCATTTGTGTCAGCAAAAATATTTTCCACTTTCTTGTGGTTGCTCCTTTTTGTTTTCTTTTGCAATTTTGCAATTTGATGACATCAGGAGATGCTTTGATTACATGGCTTAGAGCTGTAAGAAACTGACACTCAGTTCGACAATGAAGAAATGCATTGTTCTGGGATATGCCAACCCAGGGGACCTGGGTCTCCGGGTCACCAGCTCAGCCCCACTTCAGGAACCAGAGTGGAAGCCACATATGACCACCTGGATGAATGGATAAACTAAAGCTGAGGGTAGTGGGTTTCTAAGTGGTGGTCAGCTTATTACACTCAGCTGAATTAAACTAGTGTGGTGCTGGGTGTGGGAGGCCACCTGAGGGTTGTTGCCAGCAGACCAAAGGCGGAACAGGAGAAGCTGCCAGAAGCCTGTTAGGGATGCTGTTTGGAGAAGCTGTTGGACGCTGCTGGTTCTCTCGGGCTGTCCTGCTGAGGACCTGGTCATGCTGGCTTTCCTGACAAACTCTGGAGGAGCTTTGGTGCTCATCTTGAGCATCGCTTCCTGGCTCTGGAGGGGAAGATGGTGCACTGCCCAGCTTCACAGAGAAGCTCGTCACATGGGCTTTCCTAAGCAGACCTCGGCTCTCCTCATCACTAGGGGAGCTCAGGACCTCACTGTCACTGAGGACAGCTGAGGTGCCTTTGGGGACGCTCTGGTACTTACCTTGAACACTGTTTCCTGGCTCCAGCTCAGATCCCTCGGCCGGCTAGCACAGATCCTTCATCCCTCTGGCATAGACTTCTTCGCCTCCACCACTGGCCTTAAGGTCTTCCCAGCACAGATCCATGAAGCGGGCCTGCAGGAGACTTTGTTGTGGGCCCTGGGCCTCCAGCTGGACTGGTAGGAGGCGTTGTCATGAGCTGTAGGCCCTCAGCGGGATGCTTTAGGGTTTGGCGTGTGAATAGGTTTCCTGCACTTGTTATATATAATTCCTTGGGTGATTCATTATCCAATGTGTCCTGTGTTATATTGTTTCCTTTGCCAAAAACCCCAAACCATGACAATAATGAATAGGATCGACCCTGAAATATCAGAGATTAAAGAATGATGAGCGCCTGACCCAGGGGCACGGACCTCTTATTTGAGCACTCTAGGAGGCTGAGGCAGGAGAGCCGCAGGCTTGAGCCTAGCCTGCGCTACTCAGCAACTTAGCAAGACCCTGACTCAAAGTCAAAGTGGGCTGAGGATGCAGCTTAGCAAGAAGAAGGGCCCTAGATGCAGCCCCAAGAGGGAGGGAGGGAGGGAGGGAGGGGAGGA
>PVKN010002258.1:0-43853 GCA_004027915.1 Capromys pilorides | reverse complement strand
CTATTAACTATCCCAGTTTTACCTTTTAGAATACCTGTGCTTCTGGAAGCATGAATATATTTACTATACCATGAGATTAACAATAATGAATTGTCATAGCCATGTGAAAACTTTTGCTTCTTAGTTTTGTACCAAGATCATCTTTTAATGGGAAAACTCTATAGTTTTTTTAAAAAATATTTTTACTTTATTTATTTATTTATGTTATGGCCTACTCAGCCTACCCTGAGGGTGGAGCTGGCACAGCATGTGGTGCCAGGGATAGAACCATGGTCCCTGAGGTTGTCTAAGCAGGCACTTTAGACTGCTGAGCTATCTCGCTGGCCCAAAACTCTATAGTTTTATTTATAGAAAATCAATCTTTTAGCTGGCCATGGTGGCACATTTCTGTAATCCCAGGCCTTGATAGACTGAGGCAGGAGGATTGTTGCAAATTTAAGACTAGCCTGGGGTACAAAGTGAGCTGAAGCTAACCTGAGCTGCATATTGAGACTTTGTCTCAAAAAGACTACATAAATAAGATTATCTTAAAAAGAAAAGGGGGAGGGGGAGAGAGAGAGATCTTTTGACAATGGCCAATGTAAACATATCACAAAAATATATTTATCAGCATTTATTGGGGTGTTTCTCAAAGGCTACAGAGACCATCAGAGCTCCCATTAATGAACAAGGACTGGGGGAATGTTTCCAAGAAGCTTCTTCTTGTTCACCAGGGAGAGTTATGTTCAACAGCTCCCTCACCCTAATCAATATCTATTAAACTAGTTTAACAATTTTTGATGACCCATGAAAACCAGATCATAACAAACAAAACATTGTTTTGACCAAGGAAAGATTCTCAAGTCCTTGTACACAGACAACACCACGCATTGCATTCATAAAACCAATTTTAAGGGTTTGATTCCTGGCATCACATGCTGTGCTGGTGCTGCCCCCAGGCATGATGATCTGGCCACTAATACTGGGTGTGGTGGTGCATACCTGTAATCCCAGTGCTGGGGAGGCTAAAAACAGGAGGATCACTCTAAGGGCAAGCTAGTAGTAAGACCCTGCACCAAATACATTAAAAAAAAAAAATTGACATCAGTATGACCAGCTGGCAATTTTAGTAGAAGTATGTCTTTAATTTAGTTGAAATTTATCTACAAATTGACTTGATTTATAGACAACTGTTTCAAAAATCCAAAAAGGCTAGCCTGAGTGGCATAATGAGACCCTGTTTCAAAAGACCAAAAAAGCACTGGCGAGATGGTTCAGTGGTCTAAAGCGCCTGCTTAGGAAAGCTCAGGCAACTGCAGGGACTGCAGTTCGATCCCTGGCACCACATGCTGCGCCAGCCCCACCACCAGGGCAGGCTGAGCCAGCCACGAAATAAATAAAGAAAGAAGCAAACAAACACAACAAGCAAACAAATAAATAAATAAATAAAATTAAAAAAAAAAAAAAAAAAAAAAAAAAAAAAAAAAAAAAAAAAAAAAAAAAAAAAAAAAAAAAAAAAAAAAAAAAAAAAAAAAAAAAAAAAAAGACCAAAAAAAAAAAAAAAATCAAATAAAACAGGTCTTTATAGTTTAGACAGATAGACAAAGACACATATAATAATTTGTTTATAAAATCAGAGCACACAAACATATTTGGCCAATTTGAGTTAGAATAATTTTTATAGTTTTAAGTTTGTAACTATACATAGATTAGTAGGAACATATTTGTAGGTAAATTAACAGTGATCTTTTATAATAAAACAAGATTCTTTACATAATGGAGGTCAGGGACCATTTATTCTTGGATTTTTCCTCTCAGGCCTAATCAGGATGCCCCTATCTAGGCACCAGATATCAGGAACCTGGCCATGATCCCCAGCTGCCTGTGTGAGGGGTACAGTGAGAGGATGAAATAAAGCAAATTTACTAAGGCATGATGGGGAGCTGGGAGGTCAGTGCCTCAGGAGGGGCAAACACAAGACTCTCTGAGCCAGCCACTAGTGGGGATTACTGATGGCTCGGAGGGTCTGTGTGACCTTATGCTAATGAGGATCTTTATGTTGGTGAGGACTGTGGGGAGAGATGGCAGGTTAAGGAGGAGTTTGTCCTTTCCCCAAGGTGAAGCTTTATTTTTATTACTACTGAGTTCTCAAGGAACCAGGATGGCGTCAGCTGATGCGCTTTTACCCTGGGGTGTTATGGCCTCACAGGACCATTGAGGCCTCAACTGTGACCAGCAGCACATGGCATTTTGTTCCTGCATACCATAGCCAGCCTGCACGGCAAGGCACCAGGTCTTGGACACGCCCTCATCACAATTTAATTATGAAATGATTTTTCTCTAACAGTTATATAGAATGCTTCTGGATAAATACTTTCTCCATACTTACCAAGTTTTCTGTTCTGACTTTTGTAAACTGATCTTTTATTTCACTTTTTTTTTCAGTTTTTAAATCTTTTAAATTTTTATTGCATCTGGGGCTGAGGCGGTGTACCTGGGGAACCAGGACCGAGACGGTGCGCCTGGCATGTGGGGCCAAGGACTGAACTCCGGTCCTTGTACTTGCCAGGTCGGTGCTTATTCTTCTGAGCTATCTCTCCAGGCCCCTGATCTTTTATTCCATTCATGCTGCTTTCCAATTTTTTCTAACTCCAATTAGTCTAAGGTTAGTCTTTCAGCATTATCAAGTAGCTGTTGAATCAGTTTTCCAAATTACGTCCAAATAAATGGTCTTCATTTTTGGACAGTGCCTTGCTATGTAGTTTAGGCTGGTCTTGAACTCACTGTGTAGCCCAGGCTGGCCTCACATTCACAGTAGGACTCCTACCTGAGCCTCCCAAGGGTTGGAATTAGACGTATGTGCCAGCAGTCCAGCATATGTGAGTAAATGGTCTTGTGCTTCTAATCTGTCCTTGAGGTCTAATATTTTCTTCTCACATTGGTCACTTTTGTTCATATATTCAATACAATTCTGTGTGTGTGTGTGTGTGTGTGTGTATGTGTGTGTGTGTGTCTGTGTGTGTGTTTTTTTGAGACAGGATCTCGCTATGCAGTTCAGGCTGGCCTTGAGCTCACTTTTGCAACCTAGACTGGTCTCAAACTTGCACTGGTCCTCCTGCCTCAGCCTCCCAAGTGCTGGGATTACCGGCATGCACCACCAAGGATAACTCAATAGAATTCTTTATCTCTAGGATTTCTTTTCTTTCTTTCTTTCTTTCTCTCTCTCTCTCTTTCTTTCCTTTCTTTCTTTCTTTCTTTCTTTCTTTCTTTCTTTCTTTCTTTCTTTCTTTTTTGTGGTACCAGGGATTAAACTCACGACCTTGCTCTTGCCAGGCAAGCACTTACTCCACTGAGAGCTATCTTCCCAGCCCTCTTTTTTTTTTTTTAAGACATGGTCTTGATATGCAGGGCAGGCTGGCCTGTAACTCTCTTATGTAGTCCAGGCTGGCCTGGAACTCATGGTAATCCTGCCTCAGCTGCCCTAGTGGTGAGATTACAGGTGCGTACTACCACACCTGGTTATCTCTGCAATTTCTGATTAGCACTTTTGCATGGACTCTATTTCTTTGGTAAACTTATCATTTATGTTTTGATTAGTTGTTCTAATGTTTTACTGGACTGTTCTTTGAATACATTAGCTATGTACTTCAGCTATCTGGTTATACCACTTTTGAACTCTCCAAGTTTCTGTTTCCTCTTTGATCAATTTGTTCAAGTTAGCTACTTGGTATTCGCTTTCCTTTTGGTCACTACCTCTTGGATCTGCTTTGGGGGAGTTGGGAGGTTTTAGAGGCATTTTGTTGCCTTTTTTTTTGGTGGTACTGGGGATTGAACTCAGAACCTTGTGCTTGCCAGGCAGGTGCTTATGCCTGTGAGTTAAATCCCCAGCCCGCCTTTTGTTCTTGTTGTTTGGTTTTGTGCTGAAGATCTCTTAAGGTAGGCTTTGTTTTCCAGTAATATGATCTTTGCTTACCTGACTGTAAAGAAATATTGAAATCTACTCAGATTAATTTGGTTGGATTCAGCAGTGTACTTGTGTTGTGGTTCGTGTATATTTGCCCCCCCACCCCCCGCCAAAGCCTCGTGCAGTCACTGGGGCACAGTTCTACAGTTTGTGAGTAATTCATGATGCAGGGCTGGGATTATGGATCTGAGTACTGCCGGAATTAGGGGTCTGAGTACTGCTGGGATTAGGGGTGTAGGTGCTACACCCAGCCTGGGGCAGATAGCCTGAATATAACGTAGGAGAGATAGAGAGACAGACTTGGCTCCCTGGAGTCACTGTGGCTGTTACTCGATCTTTTTCTCTTGCCGTTTTTCTGCCTTCCACTGCCATGAGCTGCTGCTCTCTGCCATGTCCACTCAGCCTTGGAGCCAGCTGAGTATGGACTGAAGCCTCCAGTAACTGTGAGCTCAATAAGCCTTTCCTTCCTTCATCTTGAGTGTTCGGTATTTGTCCCAGCAACAAGAGAAGAATAACTGAGACAACTTGTTATTTTATTTTTATATGGTGGGTATCCTAATAGTATAAGGTAATCTTCATTGTGGTGATTTAGATTTTCCTAATTGTCAGTGATGTTACATAATATTTTACATTGCAAGAGCAAACAGAAACACAGAGATGACACCTGGGATGTGGAGGCAGATTTATCTATGGTGGGTTTTTTTTTTTTATTATTTTGAGATTTATTATGTTGATGGGCACTGATGGGGATCATTTCCAAATATCAGACCCCAAAGGCTCAAGGAGAGAAGTTTTTGCAAAGAGGAAATACAGTGGTAGAATACTTGGCCGTCTTTGATTTGTTCTGACTGTATGCATCACAGTGACCAGCCGTTTCTAGGAGACAGAAGTAACTGGAGCTACAACAGAAGCTATTATCTGGGCAACTAAGAAACTGAAGTATACTGGCTGGGAGAGGGGATGTTTTCTGTTGTAATGTTGGCCATTTGTATGTCTAATTTGGAGAGATGTTTACTCCAGTCCTTTGCCCTTTATGTATTATTATTATTATTATTATTATTATTATTATTATTTTGGTGGTGCCAGGGATTGAAGTCAGGACCTTGCACTTGCCAGGCAAGCACTTATTCCACTGAGCTATCTCCCTGGCCCTTATTCATTTATTTTTGGGACCGAGTCTCACTACATAGTTTAGACTGATCTTGAGTCTACTGTATAGCCCAGGATGGACTCACACTCATGATGACCCTCCTGTGTCAGCCTCTCACATGCTGAGATTACAAATGTACGCTACCATACCTGGTTCAATATGTGCAACTCTTTCAAAGCCTCTCTGTTTTCTTACTTATTTCCTTTGGTATTTATTTTAGTCTAATTTTTACCTATCTTAAGGTAGGAAGTCTTAGAGCCAGGAGGGAGAAGTAAGATGAATGTTTGCCCCTAATCCCAGCAGTACTCAGACCACATTTGTTCCCTATCTATCTGTGCACTCATTCATTCATTTTTTTCATTATTGAGGGGCAAAGCATTATGTTGGAATCTGTCTTAGTTACTCTTCTCTTGTTGCTGGGACAAATACCCGGATACTCAAAATAGAGGAAGGAAAGGTTTATTTAGCTCCCAGTTACTGGAGGTTTCAGTCCATATTCAGCTGGTTCCAAGGCAGAGAGGCACATGGTAGAAAACGACCCTTCATGGTGGCAGGCAAAGAGCAAGAGCACAGGGAGAGCTAGCAGCAGCTCAAGCAGCTAACTTCTCTTACATTGAAATACAAATCACCTGCCCAGAGGAGGTGCAGCACCCGCACTCACAATAACCAATCACAAATTCCAGAAGCTGCTCCATGACTGCATGAGGCTTTGGGGGACACCTAGACACAAACCATAACGGAATCACACAAACCTGGCTTTGGATCAAGGCTTTGTAAATTTAGCAACTGTGTGATATCAATATCCTCCTTTCAGAGTTTCAATTCTCTCTTTATAAAACAGCAAAGAAACTGGAAATGTACTAAGGAGAAGTGGCTCAAAAATACCTTGTTGGGCTGGCTGGAAGGTGCACAACTGCAATCCTAGGTACTCAGGAGGCTGAGGCACGACGATCACTAATTTGAGCCCAGCCTGGGTGACAGCAAGATTTTGTCTCAAAACAAAGAATGGGAAGGGATGGGGAGGTAGCTGGGTTGATCTGCAGACCAAAATATGAGTTGCTTGAAAAACCAGAGCACTCTGGGAGTGGGACCGCCTGGGGCTGAGAATAATGGCTCCAGTGGTTTTCTCCAGGTGGTCAACAGGGGGTAGGTACCATCCTTATCCAGGGTCCTTCCAATCACAGGATCAAAAAAAAAAAAAAAAGGCTACAGGGAGTGTGGTGGTGCACACCACTAATTCAGAATTTGGGAAGCTTAGGCAGGAGGGCCACTAGTTTGAGGTCAGCCTGGGCTACATAGCAAGACTCTGCCTCAAAGAAACAAACAAACAAACAAAAAACCCCATGCCAAGCCAGGCATGTGTGGTCATCTCTGTAACCTCAGCACATGGGAGGCTGAGCCCAAGACTTCAAAGCCAGCCTGGGCAATAGAGCAAGACTCAGTATCAGAAACAAAAAAGCCTGTGTTTTCTTGGTACTCAGCTTCAGTTTATTTGCCCGAGAGATTAACCAGGTGCTGATAATAATAGATGCGGGACCCTGTCAACCAACCCTCTCCCCACAGTGACAGTGACAAAGGTCCCCCTGTCATATGTTCTGACCTTGAAGACGTGTGTTTTTGAACAGCAGGGTCTTTGCCGAAGGACTTTTCCCTAATAGTAGAATGACTTAGGGGCTTGGGAAGATAGCTCAGTAGAATGAGTGATTGCCTGGCAAGCACAAGGTCCTGAGTTCAATTCCTGGTACGATCAAAAAAAAAAAAAAAAAAAAAAAAGGCAGAGTATGATAAAATGACTTAATCAGAGTGTCTGGGCCCAGATGGGCCTGGTGATGAAATCAGGAGGGCTGCGTTCAGTGTCCTCGTACTGTGGCGCTCTCCAGGATTCATGGCCCGTGGGAGGATTCAGGCATCTTGGCCCCTGGGGTGGGGTGAAGGGATGGTATCCACCAAGGAGCCCTCCTTTCCTCCAAGCTTATAGCCACTGTTAAATGCAGAGGTCAGGATGGGGCTCTAGGACTCAGGGCTCCACCTCTGACCCGGCTCTGTGCCCCACCGGCTGTGCCACCTGCTGTTGGACTTTCAGAGTCTCATTTGCCTCATTTGTCAATTGAACATGAGACGAATACCTGAAGATGTGCAGTGCACGGAGCAGGATGCACGAGGAGCATCCTGCACCCAGCAGGTCCTAAGGCGCAGGCAGGCTCCCCCTCCTCCTTTTCCTGGGCAGTCTCAACCCCTGGCCCAGCCTCCCGGGCTTGTCTGGATAGCACTGTCCCCACAACCCTTTTGAGGACACTCTGGCTGTTCTAGTTTCTGGCACAAAATGTACTTTTGGTGGTTACACATGTCCCCAGTAAGAGTGGGAGAATGTGGGCTGAGGCAGGAGGATCAGTGCAAGTTCGAGACCAGCAGGGCTACAAAAGTGAGCTCAAGGCCACCCTGAATTGCATAGTGAGACTCTGTCTCAAAAAGAAAAAAAAAGAGTGGAAGAATGTGGGGAGCAGAGCAGGGATCTGGGTGGCTGGCTCAGTGTGCTGTAAACTAGAGTCCTTGGACTCAGGGTTTGAATGAGGGCTCTGGATGACAGACAGACTCATCAGGCATCATCAGATGCCCTTGCTGAGGCCACATGTGCAGACTGACTGACTTCCTGCAAAAGCTGTCAAAGCAAAGCCCTTACCCTTTAATTGGCAAAACATGCAGATCTCTGATGCAAAGGATTATCGTCACTCTGTGAGTCTGTCCCCAACCTTGTCACCTTTTACATTCCATAGTGATAGGGGAGAAATATGACTCCCAGTCTGTTAGATTCAGGTGTGCTGACTTTGTTTCCCTTACACTGAAGAATGAATTCTGAGGAACAATGGAGGTTAAGAGAAGGGAAGCTTAGGGTCGGAGAGATAGCTCAGTAGAATAAGTGCCTGCCTGGCAAGCACAGGGTCCAGAGCTCAATCCCCGGTACTGCAAAAAAAAAAAAAAAAAAAAAGAAAAGATTTATTGAGAAATAGCTCCTAAGAGACAGGAGGGGGTCCCAAAAGCCTGTTGTCATCAAGGCTCTTTATCAGGGACAATTTCTACAACAAAGTTGCCAGTCAAACTGTTGGATTACAAGTACAGTACTCAGGCCTGGCATAGTGGTTCATGCCTGTAATCCCAGCACTTGGGAGGCTGAGGCAGGAGGATCAATGCAAGTTCGAGACCAGCCTGGGCTACAAAAGTGAGCTCAAGGCCAGCCTGAACTGCATGGTGGGACCCTGTGTCAACAAGACCAAAACAAAAAAACAAACGAGAAAAAAAAAACCCCAAGTATAGCACTTAGCTAATATTGAGCCAGTAGGGAAATAAGTCACATAGCAAGACATTTCCAAAAGGGATGCATCCAGATGGTATGGTCAGGGCTGGGGATATAGCTCAGTGGCACAACACCTGCCTAGCAAGTGCAAGGTCCTGAGTTCAATTCCTGGTACCAAAAAAAAGATAACAGATACAGATGTTATACAAGGTCACCTGCCAGGACCAGGTAGTACTAATTACAGTATAATTCTGAGTTCCTGTTTATGCCTCAGGGAGGCATGTAGACCTGGCTATTGCACCTTATCTTGGGGCATGGCCTTCTTCAGATGCGCCTCCAGCCACAATTCTAATGATGTCTTTATTTTTCACTCACATCCTGGAGCGCCCAGTTCCTCTCTGACTGTATATTAATTTCTATGTAACTTGGCTGCTTATTATAACAGTGTACTCTTAAGGAAGGAGAGGATTTTCTGGCAGTTGCAGTCTGAGTTCTGGAGTAGGAGAGCTGGAAAAGAGGCTAGATATCGGCCACGTCATATTTCTTACTTCCTGGTGGATTAAAACTCAGGACCCCTCCTTTAGCAACTTCACTTTGTACCTTCAGCCAGGGCAAACGTGTTCCTGCTGTGAACCAGGCCCTGCCTTTCTCCTTTTTCTCATTCTTCTCCTCCTTTCCTCATAGAACACAGAGAGGCAAACTCAGTGCTCAGAAAAGGCAAATGACTGTCACTCCCCTCTCACCTGGTGACAGGACTTGAACACAGCTCTTCCCACTGCCAGGGCAGTATCCGGTCTGCCATCCGTACAATCCTTCTTTGACAGAGAAGATCCTGGGAACACTGTGTCTACATCCAGCTGAGAGGAAAGGCCAAGGCTAAGGCCTGCTGGAGATGGGGTGGAACCAGTGATGACTGGGCCAAAAGAGTGGGCCGGGCAAGCAGGATGCGGTCTTTGTGTAACATGCAAATAAGAGTGCATTTCCTCTGGAATGCTGCAGGACAGCCCCTGCCGGGTCTGCAGGCCTGAGAGCAGGTAGTCCCACTCCATGCCGGCTCGCGCCTCCTGCTGGACACTGCCTAGAATGCAAGCGCCATCCATTTCCAGCCCTGAACCAGAATTTTGTTTTTGTTTTTCCAGGACCAGGGTTCGAACTCACGTGCTAGGCAGGCACTTGTGCCAAGGAGCTATCTCCCCCGCCCGTGAAACAGAATTTTTACCATCTTTGGACTTCAGTTTTCTGGTTTCCAAACAGATGACGATAACGTATACAAAACACCATCTTGTGAGTGCCAAGGCTCTGATAAAATCCCTTTAGTTGCCAGATGTGCTTTATAATAACAACTTTTTCTCATTTATTATTAAACATCTACAACATTCTGCAGTTCAATTACATTGTTGCAACACTCCCTTTTTCACATAGGAAAATTGAAGCCCAGAGAGGTTCACTGTTTCCCCAGAGGGCCAGCCAGATAGCTTCACAGACTAAAGCGCCTGCTTAGGCAGAGGGCAGGGGCTGGGGTTCGATTCCCAGCAACACAAGCTGTGCTGGCCCTGCCCCCAGGGTGTGCTGAGACCGGGTGTGGTGGTGCATGCTTGTAATCCCAGCGTTTGGGAGGCTGAAAACAGAAGAATCACTGAGTCTAATATATGTAGTGAGTCCCTGCACTAAATACTATATATATATATATATCATTATTATAAATAATGTGATTCTCAGATCACACAATTAGTAAATGACGTTGCTGCGATTTCATCTCAGGACTCCAAATCCAAGGTTCTTTCCATGACATCAGAACATCTCTGCTAGTCAAAGTCTTTCTTTTACAACCTGCCTCAGTTTCCCTTCCTGTCTTTTCTTTTACTATAACTGAATACCATGTACTGAATAATTTATAGCAAGTAAAGTTCTGTTCAGCTTGCAGTTTGGAAGGCTAAGATGTTTGATGTCAAATGGAGAGAAGGAGCCAAGTATGTCAGGGGTCTCCTCCTTTTCTTATAAAGCCACAGTCCTGTTAGATTAGGAACCCATTCTGTGGCTTCTCAAGTTACCTCCTATGTTAGTTACTTGCTGGGACAAATATCTGACACTCAAAATGAAGGAAGGATAGGTTTATTTAGTTCTCAGTTACTGGAGGTTTCATAGTTTATTAACATATATATGTATATAAAATGGCCAGCTCAGCCTGCCCTGGTGGTGGGGCTGCCGCAGCATGTGGTGCCGGGGATTGAACCGCGGTCCCTGCAGTTGCCTAAGGTTGCCTAAGCAGGCACTTTAGACCGCTGAGCTATCTCGCCAGGCCCAAGGAGGTTTCATAGTTTAAAACAGCCTGAGTTACATAGCAAGACCTCGGAGCCTTATTTGCTCAGTACCTCTGTCCTCTACAAATATCTCCTCCCTGCTCAAGGAGGCCTCAATCGTGGACACCACCGCCTCATGCTACAGGATCTGGGAGAGGCTGGGGTGTTGCTGTGTCCAGGATAACCCGCTCCACACCTCAGAGAGAGTGCAGGTAGGCCTTTGGGGGTTGGTCAGAGCTCATGCTGCCAGTTTAACGGTTCACATCTCTCTGGCCCCACCCCTTGAGTCCCACCCTCAAACCACTCACTGCTCCTTGAGGCAGGTCTGTCCCATGACTTACATGAGGCTTTGGGGGGACAACTAGACACAAACCATAACACCTCCCAAAATCCACACATCCAAAATCATAATCTTATAGGACTAATATTGTATAAATGGCATTGTATGTATGTTTTATTATTGACCACACCATTATGCAGTGCATGTGTGTGTGCAATTGTATATATGTATGTATGTATGTATGTATGTGTGCGCGTATGTGTGTGAGTATCTATGTATCTACTATAGTGCACTATGTATTTTTCTGTAATGTGTATATGAATACACTTGTGAATATATGTGTGTGGGTGTGACAGCTGCATAGATGTACGCATTAGAATGCTTGTGTCTGCAAGTACATATTCCAGTAACTGGGAGAGATTTAATAAGAACTCAAGACTTAATGAAGGGTTATTGTGTCTAAGGAGAAAGAAGAAAAAAATTCTGAAAGCTTCTAGGTGGCTGATAGGTAACTAACCATCCCAGTTTCTGGGAAGTCCTATATTCTGGGTTAAGTTATCAGTCTCTCCTGGCCTGACAACCAACAGCTATGCTGTCATGTTCCTTTACTAAGTGACAGAATAGAATATTAGTGTGAGGTTGCTCTGTGACCTTAACAGAGTCAGACAAAAATAAGGACATCATACAACTCAAATATAATTGAGTGTTCTTCCTTCTCTGCTGACATGAATGACTGCCTCTTTGCCAGTGACAATTCTACACCTGTTTTGACCCTCCTGTCTCTACATAAAAGTTACTAACATGCTTAGTCTTCAGACTGCCCTTGATAGCACTCGACCCAAGACAAATGTGCTTTATTAAGTACCTGCCCATATGACTCAGCATAATCCCAAACCTTACAGCACACCCTATCTGTTGCTAAGATGCCTTGAAGTGCCCCTTTACCACAGCAAGTTGATAGATCTACCTCTGTTTAGTTCCAGGCGTGGTCCTGGTGCCACCCAGCTACAGACTTTGCCATGGTGGAGAGTCTAGCAAATTGTCATATGGGGGGCCAGGGAGATAGCTCTGTGGCACAAGTGCCTGCCTGCCTGGCAAGTAGAAGGTCATGAATTTGAACCCCAGTCCCACCAACAAATAAATAAATAAATAAATAAATAAATAAATAAATAAAAATTGTCATATGGGGAAAATGCCTCAATTCCACTTTTATTCTTTCAAATGAGCAGTCACTAAGTATCAGGACAATGCTGGGAACAATTTCATCCTTTGTTATCAAAGAGCTTACAGTTTGGGGAAAGAGACGAACCATTAAATAATGATTAAAAATAAGCATGTATTTAAAACCACGCCACACATTAGGATTCACAGTCAGTGGATCATTGTCATATTTAACAACGCTTACCCAGCCCTGCCATTCAAAGAACAATCTGGAATCTCCAGTCCTGTCCTGTCAGATTCCCAGAGATGTCTTGGGTTACCAAGGTTCTATCTGCACCCGTAGACGAAGCTGTGTGGGAGGCACAGAGAGTAAGAGCTTCCTAATTCTCTGATTGTTTCTTTAAATTAGTCCACTAGAACCCTGGGTAGTACATCCCCCACCCCACCAAGAGATGCCATTCCTGAAGTACTGACCTCCCAGCCTTCTTTTGATGAATTACTAAATTTGCTCCTTTTTTTTTTTTTTCAGAACTGGGGATTGAACTCAGGCCCTTGTGCTTGCCAGGCAAACGCTTATTCTACTGAGCTATCTCCCTGGCTCACTTCTGTTTTTTCTTTATCTTTTGCCATACTCCTCAAATGGCCAGGTCCCCGAAAATGAGTGTAGAAGGTCAACTTTTTGCTTTTTTTTTTGAAACAGTGTCTTGCAATACAGTTCAACCTGGCCTTGAACTCACTATGTAGCCTAGGCTGGCCTCAAACTTACAATGATCTTTCTGCCTCAGCCACCCAGGTTCTGGGATCACAGCCATGTGCTACCACAGCCAACCTAACTTTTGAGTGGGAGTACATATGTCTAAATTCATGCAACTCTTCTAGAACCAGATTAGTGATACCTATTCCAATTTGGGGTTTTTGTTTTGTTTTATTTTTTTTTAAAGACAAGTTCTTGCTGTGTCCTTCAGACTGATATCGAACTCATCACATAGCACAGGCTGGTCTTGCACTCATAGCAATTCTGCATCAGCTTCCTGAGTATTGGTATTGCAAGCATGTGTGACTATCTCCAGCTTCAACCCCAATTTTAAATGTAAATTCTTTGGTTTTTGTGTTGTTCTGTTTTGTTTTTTGTACTGGGAATTGAACTCAGGATCTTGCAGTTACCAGGCAAGTGCTTGTGCTGCTGAGCTATACCCCCAGGTCTATAAATTTTTTTGCTCAGGAACATTTCTTCCAGAAAATCCTGTGGACTTATTGAAATATCCAAACTTTTTAAAAAAATGTATTTAGTACAGGGTCTACAGGGGCTTACTACACAGATGGGACTTGTAGTGACCCTCCTGTTTTCAGCCTCCCAAGAGCTGGGATTACAGGTATGTGCCACCATGCCTAGTCTCAATTGCCATCTCAGTGTGCCCTGGGGGTGAGGCCGGCATGGCAGGCCTGAGGATTGAACCCCGGTCCCCAGAGCCTACTTGTAGATGCTTTAATCCACTGAGATATTTGGCTGGCCCTAGGGCTTTGTGTTTTGGTCTCGGTCTCTAGAGTTACAGCTCTGAGTTGTGGCCCTTGGTGTTATGGTTCTTGGTGATTCTTCCTCAGACCATCAGTTCCTGAGGAGCTAGGGTTCTTAGTCCCCTTGGCAGCTATCAGCAGCTCTTTAAGCAGCTTTGTTCTCTCTGGGGCTCTTTTCCTGTCCTTGATGATCTCTGCCAATCACCACAGTTTGCTGCCCATTGCCTCAGGTCTCTGCTAGTCTCTGTTGCTTTCTGGAGCTCTTCAGGGCTATCAGTTCCTAGGGTTACAAGCTCTTTTATTGTGTAATCCTTGGAGACCAGGGAGATAGCTCCATGGCACAAATGCCTGCCTGGCAAGTGCAAGGTCATGAGTTTGAACCCCAGTCCCGCAAAAAAAAAAAAAAAAAAAAAAAAAAAAAAGAATATTGTGTAATCCATTCAGCCAACTTCATCTGAGGTAAAACTCATGAAGACAAAATAGAGCCACTGAGCAAGGCTTTGCTGGGACCCATGTTGCAGCACAGGGGGAGTGACACCCTGGAGGAAGCCCTGACTCCAGGAGGGTGAGGGAGTTGTGCGCATACAGAAGAGGAGCAGACTGCACACACGCAGTTTCCTGCATTGCGTGGATCTATTTGGGGACTTTGAGAGTAGGGATAGAAGGGGACATCTGGAGGTTGAGGGATGGACTTGTGTGGAATGGCTGCAGCATAGGGTCATCAAGCCTTCTGTGGCCAAGGCAAATATCTTCAGAGCAGTGGCGAGACCCCTAGGACAGCTTTAGCTTGGGTGACACTTCTTGCATGTCCATGAGAGTGGCAGGGCTCAAATCACAACTGTGACACCTTTGGGAACGTTAGGGCTGTCAGCAGTGGGGGCACTGGCCCTCCCATCTTTGCTGTGCTATGTACTATTTTTGGGCTTTTTGCAGAGAGGTGGCAGCAGTTCCTGGAGATGCCCAAGGTGGGGAAGGGCATCTGGCTGTCGACTGTCAGCTGAGCTGTGGCTCCTGCTGGCCCCACCTAGTGGGCAACAGAAACAACTTCAGGGATCATGGAAAGACACTGTAGCCAGTCAGCCCAGGCCGCCCTTGGGGGACTAAGGAGGACAAAGAGGAAGGGCATCATTACTGTCAGATGAGTCCTCCTCTAGCTGTCACAGGAAAGATCAGGCTGTTTTTTTTTGTTTTTGTTTTTGTTTTTAATGTGTTTAGTACAGGGTCTACAGGGTTTCACTACACAGATATGTATATCTGATATATATGATTACTTCTGGACTATATAGAGAACTCCTAAAACTCAGCAACAACAATATAACTAGATTTGATTTGACTTTGGTGTGTGTGTGTGTGTGTGTGTGTGTGTGTGTGTGTGTATGTGTGTGTGTGTCTTTTTTGAGACAGGGTCTCGCTATGCAGTTCAGGCTGGCCTTAAGCTCACTTTTTGTAGCCCAGGCTGGTCTTGGTCTCGCACTGATCCTCCTGCCTCAGCTTTCCAAGTGCTGGGACCACAGGCGTGGGCCACCACGCCCAACTTGACTTTGGTTTTTTGAGAGATGATCTCACTTCATTTTTGAGGTTTGTTTGTTTTTGTCTTTTTTAAGATAAGGTTTCACTATGCAGTCCAAGTTGGCCTTGAACTCACTTTGTAGCCCAAGCTGATAGATCTCACTGTGTATCTCAGGGTGGCCTCAAACTTTTGGCAAGCCTCCTGCTTCAGCCTCCTGAGTGGTGGGATAACAGGTGCACCACCATGCTCAGCCTGCAACCTGATTTTATTTTATTTTACTAATAGCCAATGATATTAATTTTATTTTCATGTATTTTATGCTTAATTTATTCCCATGCCATAAGTTTTTGTTTCTTCAGTTTCTTCTGGGATATCTTTTTTTTCCTTTCTCTTTTTTCTTTTTTGTCTTTTGGAGACAGGGTCTCACTATGCAGTTCAGGCTGGCCTTAAGCTGACTTTTTGTATCCCAGGCTGGTCTCAACTCCCACCGATCCTCCTGCCTCAGCCTCCCAAGTGCTGAGATTACAGGCATGCACCACCATGCCCAGCTGGGATATCTTTTTCTTCTGTGCAACCTCCTCCTCTGGTTTAGGAACGATTTGCTCCTTTTCAGTAAGGATCATCTCAATGTGTCAGGGGGAGTTCCTGTGTGGGTTAATCCGGCCGTGAGCTCTGTAAGTACAGCAGCACATCTTAGGTGCTTTGTTCACCTGAATATGTTCAATAACCAGAGAATCTACATCTAAACACTTAAGCTCAGCATTACTCTCTGCATTTTTAAGCACGTGCATCAAAAATTCAGCACTCTTTTTGGGCCACCAACCCTGTGTCGAGTCCCACTGTTTGGCGTGGGCGCACTACCAACTCTACCATTGTAACATTGGAATGGCACACACTGCTTCTTTTATGTGACATCCTTCAGATACTTGGTGGCCTTTCCGATATGCATACCCTTCATGGCCTGGGCAGTTTCACACATGTTCTTAAAATGAATGTGAAGATTTGAGCCTCTTGATTTGCATGATTTTGTGGGGCTTTCTGGGTTGAGAGAGTAGCGAACCATTTTCACAGGACACCTCAGGCTGCTCACAGAAGAGCCCACACCTGATTTTAAAAGCATGTAAAAAACTAGATGTACCAGCTGGGCGTGGTGGCTCATGCCTGTAATCCCAGCACTTGGGAGGCTGAGGCAGGAGGATCGGTGAGAGTTCGAGACCAGCCTGGGCTACAAAAGTGAGCTCAAGGCCAGCCTGAACTGCATAATGAGACCCTGGCTCAAAAAGACAAAAACAAAAAGAATAACAACAAAATACTAGATGCAGGGTCCGGGGAGATAACTCTGTGGCACAAGTGCCTGCGTGGCAAGCGTAAGGTCATAAGTTCAAACCCCAGTCCTGCAAAAAAAAAAAAAAAAAGAAAGAAAATCTTCGAAAAAAATACTAGATGTATCTCTGAACAAGATAATACAATGGGCAATAATACAATGAGTTCTTGAAAATATCCTCACCATCACTAATTATTAGGGAAGTACAAATGGAAACTATGAGTTAGTACCTTATATCCTTTATAGTAAGTAGTATTAAAGAGGAAGAGGAAGAAGGGGGAGCAGGAGAAATGTGGCAGGGGAGGGAGGGAAGGAGAGGAGGAGAACAAGAAAGGACCCTGGACATGGTGGTACACACCTGTGATGCCAGTACTAAGGGAGGCCAAGGTGATGAGCCTAAGTTCAAGCCCAGTGTAGGTAATGTAGTGATTCAGTAAAACCCTATCCCAAATAAAAAATTTCAAAATTCCTGGGATTATAACTCAATAGCTCAGTAACAAGATGTATGGGTTTAATCTCTAACATGAAAAAAAAAAAAGAAAAGAGGAAGGAAGGAAAGTAGGGGGGAGAGAAGGTAAAAAAAAAAAAGTGGAGAAATTAGAGCCCTTTTGCACTGTTAGTGGACATGTAAAATGTTACAGCTACTATGGAAAACAGTAGTGTTTTCCAAAAATAATAATAGAACATCACCAGGGCTGGCGAGATGACTCAGTGGTCTAGGCAAGCTTAGGCAACTGTAGGGGCTGCAGTTCAAGCCCCACCCCCAGGGCAGGCTGAGCCAACCATAATATATAAAAAAAAGAAAACATCACTAAATGACCTAGCAATTTCTATTCTTGGTATATTAAAAAAAAAAAAAAAGCCTGAAGGAATATTTTGAAGTGATACTTGAGCCCATGTCATGGAATATTCTTCATGCTTAAATAAAACATGGAAGCCCAGCATGGTGGCGCATGCCTGTAATTTCAGCACTTGGGAGACTGAGGCAGGAGGATCAGTGCAAGCCGAGACCAGCCTGGGCTGCAAAAGTGAGCTCAAGGCCAGCCTGAACTGCATAGGGAGACAAAAAGACAAAAAAAAAAAAAATGGAAGCAACCCAAGTGTCCACTGACAGATGAATAAATAAGCGAAATGTTCTATGTGCATCCAATAGAATCTTACTTCACCTAAAAGGGAAGAAAATCCTATGATATCATACAACATCCATTGGCACGGTGGCAATATTATAGCCAATGAGGTTTACCTGAGCGTGATTATTACTAATCTGCTACCACACAGATGAACCTTGAGGATATTATACTGAGTGAAATAACCAAGTCACAAAAGGACAAATTCTGCATGGCTTCAGCTCAAGGCTCTTCAGCTTGATTTAGATGGAAATTGTGAACCACCGAAGTGCGCGTCCGACCCCGCCTAAAGCTAGTCTCTGCCCCTGGTCTTCATCAGCTGCTGGTGCTGGAGCTTTCTAGTATTAATACCTCTGAGTGTTCATTGCTCTTTCTTTGGGCCGACTGCTCTGTTCATACTACTCAGGATAAAAATCCCAAATAGATTTATAGAACTTTTGGAGCTCACACTACCTGAGAAGCAAGAGCAGTTTAGAGGCACTCCGAAGCCTGTCTTGATTCCAACAGGGCCTGTGCTGTGTGTGGCACAGGGGCGTCAGGACACAGGGGGGCACACTCCTAGGCTACAGCCTAAGACTGGGCTGGGTAGTGTTGCTTATAGAGCGCTGCAGGCCTGGCATGGTGAGGAGCAGGACTGACAGTGCTAAGAATAAGGGGTGTGCAGATAAGGGGCCCAGGTCCCTCCATTCTCCATCCCACCCAATCCCTTCTTCCAGCTGGCAACAGTATCGGGTAAAGTATGTGGAGTGTGGGAGGAGCACCACTCTGCCTTTCTGGCTGTACTCATGTTAAGGTGGAGAACGGCATTTGATAGCCAGAAGGACACTGAGGCAAATTGTCCCGGCCCATGGCCAAGGCAGAGGGGAAGCGAAGGAGAGGAGGGGCAGGAGCAATGCTAGCTGCTGGCCAAGCCGTCTCCCGCCTCCAGCCCACACTGGGTAACATAAGAGAGGCAGGCACTTGTTGCATCTCAGTAAGGGTGGTTAGCCAGGCAAGGTGATGAGTATTTTTCATTTTTTAAGACAGGGTCTCACTATGCCATTCAGACTGGTCTTGAACTTGTTATCGAGCCAAAGCTGGCCTCAAACTCGCAGAGATCTTCTTGCCTCAGCCTCTCAAGTCCTAGGATTACAGGTGTATCCTGCAGCCCTTGCCTTTCGAAATTTTTTTTTCTCTTTGTGGAGCTGGGGATCAAAGCCAGGGCCTTGGTCATGCTAGCCAAGCAATCACTGAGCCACATCCCATCCCTATTTTGTTTTTAATGTACTTATTTTTAAAGCTGTGCAATTTTATTTTTAATATTGGAAGGGCTGGCCTGTTAGCTCAGCGGACTAAAGTGCCGATCACTAGGCAGATCACAGTGGCCTGGTTCGACCCCCCTGTGTGCTGTGTGTGCTGAGATGGCGATTGAGACTGAGCGTGGTGCTGTGCAAAGTGCTGTAATCCCAGCACTTTGGGAGGCTGAAAACAGGAGAGTCACTATGAGTCTGATCTATGTAGTGAGACCCTGTAGACCTGTACTAAATACAGGGGGTGGGGGAAAACAATTGTGCTTAATAAAACCATTCCTTTTCAGAAAATGTTTGTTGGTCCCCCCGCTCCTTTTCATACTAGAGTTGAACCTCATGTATGGTACGCAAGTATTCCCCACCCTTTTTTTGGTACAGGGTCTTACTATGTTGCTCAGGCTGATTCTGGGCTTGAACAATCCTTCTCCCTCAGCCTCCTGAGTAGCTTAAACTGTAGGCATGCACTACCATGGCCAGCCTAATCCTCTGGTTAACCTTTATTTTAGTTTTCCCATTTTATTTGCCTCTAATGCTATAGTCTGTGTATTTCTTCAGTTCTATCTTCTAGTCCACTCATTCTCTTTTCATCTGTGCCTAATCAGCATAGAAGACATTTAACCTGTCCACTGAATTTAGTTTACCTTTATTTATTTTTTTTTCTGGTAATGGGAATTGAACTCACAACCTCACACAAAACCCAAAATCTATCTATTTATAGATATGAGGTAAGTGGGATGGACTGGGGTGGAGAAGAAAACGCAGATAAGGAAATTTATTAAAAGATGGAGTCAATTTAGCATGATTAAATGATGACAGGAAAGATGATGGGAGAGGGCCGGCGAGATGGTTCAGTGGTCTAAAGCGCCTGCTTAGGAGGGCTCAGGCAACTGCGGGGACTGCAGTTCGATCCCCGGCACCACATGCTGCACCAGCGCCACCACCAGGGCAGGCTGAGCCAGCCACAAAAAAAAAAAAAAAATGAATAAATAAACAAACAAACACAACAAGCAAACAAATAAATAAATAAATAAAATTAAAAAAAAAAAAGATGATGGGAGAGAAAATTCAGAGATGTGTTTAGGTGATCAATCAGGTAATGAGAGAGGGAGAGGGAGAGAGAGAACATCTTCCCATTCTGTGTTGTGTGACTCATTAGCAACCACTGTATCATCCATTATCAGACTCTCAGATGTAGCCCATAGCATCTACTCCAGCAGATTCAAGCAGGAAGGAAGTTTAGTGGTAAATATCCAGTGGTTCAGGCTCCACAAAGCCAGAAAACTAAGAACAGAGGATGAACTACTAGCCCAAAGCATGTAGAAAAAGCACAAGTAAAAAAAAAAATACTATAGGATTTCCCAGCAAAAAAGTGCATTGTTAGCTGGGCATGGTGGCACATGCCTGTAATCCCAGCACTTGGGAGGCTGAGGCAGGAGGATCGATGCGAGTTCAAGACCAGCCTGGGCTACAAAAGTGAGCTCAAGGCCAGCCTGAAGTGCATAGTAAGACTCTATCTCAAGAAGACAAAAAAAAAAAAAAAAAGTATATTGTTACTCTTCTTCTTCTTCTTCTTCTTCTTCTTCTTCTTCTTCTTCTTCTTCTTCTTCTTCTTCTTCTTCTTCTTCTTCTTCTTCTTCTTCCTTCTGTTTTAAAATCTATTTGAGACAGGGTATCACTATGCAGTTCAGACTGGCCTTGAGCTCACTCTAACCCAGGCTGGTCTTCAACTTGCAGCAATCCTCATACCCCAGCCTCCTGAGTGCCGGGATCACTGGCCTGTGCCACTGCTTCCAGTTTCACGTTGTGTTTCTGATGACAGAGTACACTGTATAATCCTTTTTTAAAATCTAAAAAAATTGCCTGGCAAGCGCAAGGACCTGAGTTCAATTCCTGGTTCCACAATAAATGAATGAATGAATGAATAAATAAATAAATAAATAAATAAATAAATAAGAGAATCACTATGAGTCTGAGCTGTGTAGTGAGACCCTGTAACAACTAAAATTTAAAAAAAAATTTTTTTTGTGGGGATGCTGGGGAGATAGCTCCATGGCACAAGTGCCTGCCTGGCAAGTCCAAAGTTGTGAGTTCAAACCCCAGTCCCCCACAAAAAAAATTTTTAAAAATAAAAGATTTTTTATTTAAGTGCTGCAGCTTGAACTCAGGGCCTTTCACATGTTCAGCAAGTGCTTTTCTACTGCACTGCATCTTCAGCTCCACTTAACCCCTGACTAAAGGCTAGGCCCGGGAGCCATGTTCCCATCTGTGCATCACTCCCCTGTCACTGCATCACTCTGTTTTACAGAATTTCTGTCCTCCCAGCCTGTGGCCTGTGGGTTACATTGCTGTCCTGTGGGTGCTCATGCTTGACAGGGCACTGGAGCTTCCTGGGCATCTAGGAAATGCAGACTCTTCAGGCTGCTATACCAGGTAGGTATTGATTTTTTTTTTTTTTTTTTGTACTGGGGATCAAACTCAAGACCTTGTGCTTGCCAAGCGGTGCTTAAGCTCCCCAGCCCCTAAGCATTGATTTCAACAGTGTTGAGTCATTTGATCTACCACACCTGCCCCACACAGTTTTACGTAAAAAAGAGTAGAGTCCAGTCACGGGGCCAGGGTCCAGCCACGGTATCAAAGCAAGGGTCATGTCTAATCGTGTCCTGGTCACAGCGGTGCTCAACGCTTTTCCAATCAAGCAGCTTTTAAGAAAGCTATGGCAGAGGTTCCTGTCCCTTAATCTGAATCACTGTATGTCTGTCAAGATGACAACCATGGAGGCTCCCCTCCTTAGATTTTTTTTTTTTAAAGTCAGGGTCTTACTACGTAGTTCAGGTTGCCTTGAAGTCACTGTATATCCTAGACTGGCCTTGAACATGTAGCAGTCTTCCTGTCTCCTTACCACCACATTCATCTATCTATCTATCTATCTATCCATCCATCCATCCATCTATCTATTTTAATTTATGTATTTGGTACAGGGTCTTCCTATGCAGCTTGAACTGGTAGCGATCCTCTTGTTTTAGCCTCCCCAGCACTGGGACTATAGGCGTGTATCACCATGCCAGGTCTCAGTGGCTAGCTCTGTTCATGGCAGCACGGCATGTGGTACTGTTGTAGGCAGCTGAATTAAATAGAAATAGTATACAGTCAGACAGGGGTAGGCCCCCCAAGGAGATGGCATGGAAGACGAGATACCTTGCAACTATGAGAGAGACGGGAGACTGATGCTCCTGCTGTGGGCCAGACTTAAAGATGAAAGATCAAACAAATGCTAACCTCCCTAAAGGTAAGTGTCCGGGATTGATCATCACCTTGAGGAAGCCAGGAAGAGTCACTAATCCAACTGTTACTGGCTACCAGATAAAATCCTGTTCTATATTCATCACTTGCTACATGATTTGCTTCTCCATTCATTCCTGGATTTAATAAATTTTACCTGAGCAATCTTGCTTGCAATCTCATTGGTTGACCATAGTCTTGTCCCACCTCATGTCCATCTAAGCAAGTTCCCCTGTTCCCAACCTTAGACTCATCTTACTGTATGGTTTTACTCTATAAAAATCCCTGGAAGAGACAGCTTATTGGGGCAATGCCCCTTGGGTCCCCCTTTTGTCCTTCTTTCAGACAGAAGCTTTCTTTCCCTAATAAATATTCTGCTCTCAACCTCGGTTTGTTCCTAACATTCATTCTTCTTTTGTTTTAGAAAACACAAACTTGTCCCAGGTACCTTTCAGGTTGGGAGTTTCATTATTTCCCCTATATCAGTACCAGGGATTGAACTCCAGTCCTCGTGCTTGCCAGGCAGATGCTTAGACTGCTGAGCTATCTCACCAGTCCCCCACTTATTCTCTCTCTCTCTCTCTCTCTCTCTCTCTCTCTCTCTCTCTCTCTCCTGTTTTTTTGAGATAGGGTCTTGTTATGCAATTTAGGCTGGCCTTGTGCTCATTTTTGTAGCCCAGGCTGGTCTCGAACTCGCACTGATCCTCCTACCTCAGCCTCCCGAGTGCTTCCCCATTAATTTGATTTGATTTGATTTTTTTGCTGGCTCAGCCCGCCCTGTGGTGCTGGGGATTGAACTGGTTCCCCGCACTTTGCCTAAGCTTGCCTAAACAGGCACATTAGACCACTGAGCTATCTGGCCAGCCCCTTTTTATTTCCTTTGAGAAATCTCTCCTCCTTCATTCAGTCCATGCAGGGATCCAGGGCTGTGATGATCACAGTCTTGGGCCACCAGCACCTTCACTCTTCCTTATCACTGTGATGGATTTGTGGCATAGGACTCAAGCCACGCTGAGAGCTAATGCTAGTATAGTCAGCTCTTGCGATATTCTTTTTTTTTTTTATGTATTTTGTATAGGGTCTCACTACACAGCCTAGATTCGTAGTGATCCTCCTGTTTTCAGCCTCCCCAGTGCTAGAATTACAGGTGTGCACCACCACACCCAGTCTTGGTGGCCAGCTCAGTGGAGGAGGAGTGAGGGGATAGGGCCAGCGTAGCATGTGGTGCCAGGAATCGAACCCTAGTTCCTGCACTTGCCTAAGGAGGCACTTAGTCCACGGAGCTATCTTGCAGACCCTTCTTGTGACATTCTATAGAGCCACCACAAACACTGCTCTAGTCAGTACTGAAACCCTGCTCCTAGGGACAATGGAGTTAAATCCTCTCAACCCCTGCTCAAGCCCCCAACCCCACCTCCACAGGTTTCTCTGCCCCCTGTTGATTGGTCTCCTTTGGATTCGTGGCCCACAGCACGGAACCTCCTGCCTAACTCATTGTCTAACACATGTGTGTTCCTTCCCAAGTGCATTGCAGCCTTCCCAGTCTTTGAAACACTCAGCAGCACTGCAGTGCTATGCCTGCCATTTTTACTTTATTTTATTTGCAGCGCTGGTGATTAAATTTAAGGCCTCACATGCTAGACATTTGCAACTGCCGAGCTACTCTTCAGCCTGCTCCATGGGGGCTCACTTTATTTTTTTATTTTTTCAAGATTTTTTTTTTTTTTTTTTTTTTAATGGCTGGCTCAGCCTGCCCTGGTGGTGGGGCTGGCGCAGCATGTGGTGCCAGAGGTCAAACTGCAGTCCCTGCGGTTGCCTAAGCTTTCCTAAGCAGGTGCTTTAGACTGCTGAACTATCTCGCCATCTGTCCGCATCGGGGCTCACTTTAAATTTTACTTTATTTATTTGTTTTTGCCAACTCATCCTACCCAGAGGGTGGCGCTGGCGCAGTACATGTGATGCCATGATTGAGCCATGGTCCCCTATGCCTGCCTAAGCTTCCCTAAGCAGGAAGGAGCTTTAGACCACTGAGCTATCTTGCCAGCCCTACTTTAAATTTTAAGTAGCAGAATTATCAAGAGAAAAGAAGCACAAAAATATGTGAAAAATGTAGCACCACATAAATCATGAAAAAGACACTAATTCCATTCCAAGCTGAAGCATACAGGCAGAAGGCCTTAACTGTGAGCGTGAGTATTGGGCCACGCCTATTTCTCACTGCTTTGGGCATTTTATTCAAAAATGCTAAGCTAATATCAAGAGCAATGATTTGGGGGCTACACATAAGTTTTAGCAAGTAGGGGATGCGCAAGTACAAAATCTGCCTGCAGTGAGACTATTCTTCCATTTATAAAGAGGACATCAAATTCTGCAGGGGATGGGGCTGAAAGGGCAGGGTCTAAGCTGAGCACAGCTCTTAGCAAGTGTGAGGAGCCCACATGAATGAAATTGGCTCAGAGGAAAGCAACGCTCAGAGTGTCTTCTGAGCCTAACGTACGTTACTGCCAAAGTTAGTGATGAGAACCAGTGACTTCTCCTTCTGCTTAAAACAAAATAAAACAAAGGTACTGCAGCTGGCAGTGGAATCTTTAAGAGGCTGTAAGGATTTTAACGTGACTTCCTATTAGTGAGATGGACAAAAAAAAAATGTCAAAACATTAAGTTGATTGCAGCCAGGGAGATAGCTCAGTGGCATAAGTGCCTGCCTAGCAAACACAGGTTTGATCCTTCATACAAAATAATAGTCATTGGCGCCTTTTGGGTTATCTCAGTGGTTTAAGTGCCTGCGTGGGCAATCCTAGTCAGGCAGAGGGGATGGCTGTTTGAACCCCACACCCACCCTTAAAGCAGCCTGATCCAGCCAAAAAAAAAAACCTCAACTTAAAAAAAATAATAACAGGGGCTGGCGAGATAGCTCAATGGTCTAAAGTGCCTGCTTAGGCAAGCTTAGGCAACCACAGGGGCCGCAGTTTGATCCCTGGCACCACATGCTGCACCAGCCCCACCCCCAGGGAAGGCTGAGCCAGCTATAACATAAAGAAAGAAAGAAAGAAAGAAAGAAAGAAAGAAAGAAAGAAAGAAAGAAAGAAAGAAAGAAAGAAAGAAAGTTTAAAAAAAAGAAAGAAAGAAGCAGTTGTGTTCTGGCTAGGGGTGTGGCTCAGTGGGACTGAAAAGGAAGGAAAAAAAGTTTTTAAAAAATGGTAATAAATAAAAATTGCAGCTTGTTACCACCACCATGAAGGATATTATTGAAGAGGAGGTGTATGTTTTTTTTTTTTATAGATGTAATATGAGATTGGTAGAAGAAGGAAGAAAAAACAATTAAGACTCGGGAGGCTGAACAGGGAGGAAACGAGGAAAGACAAGCCGCTTACAACTGTTAAGATTGAGCCCGAGAGTTACCAAAAGTCGCAGCCGCAGGGCTTGGTGCTGCACGCTTACAAGTCCAGCTACTTAGCAGGCTGAGTCAGGAAGATCACGCTTTGGAGACCAATCTGGGTTGCTTAGTAGGACCCCACGTCAAAACAAAACTGTAAAAAGGACTAGGG
The DNA here is from genome assembly GCA_004027915.1 of Capromys pilorides. NCBI lineage: Eukaryota > Metazoa > Chordata > Mammalia > Rodentia > Capromyidae > Capromys > Capromys pilorides. The sequence goes on along the minus strand of PVKN010002258.1, from coordinate 18,135 downwards.
AAGCAGCACAGTAGTAGGACCCTTGCCTAGCATGCCCAGATGCTTGGCTCAATTCCCAGTACTGCAGAAAGACTTTGCAGTTAATAAAGGATGGTTGTTTTGCCGGTTGTATGTAAAAATAAGCTGATTTATTTATAGTTGATTTCTCTTACTGAATGCTATCTTTGTGAGGTTCACCCCCATTGTCATCTGTACTTGTAGTTCTTTTGTATTTGCTGTATAGTATTCTGCTCACATACACACGATTTATCTGCTCTATTGCTGATGTATCTTAGTCTAGACTTGATATTTTTCATCTTATTTTTTATGTATTTATTTGGTTTTTTGAGTCAGGGTCTTGTTATGCATTTCAGGCTGGCCTCATGGTGATCCTCCTGCCTTAGCCTCCTGAGGGCTGGGGTTATTATACACATGCACCACCATACTTACCAGTCTTTTCAATTTTTAAAAAATGTATTTAGTATAAGGTCTACAGGGTCTCACCACATAGATCAGACTCATAGTGATTCTCCTGTCTTCAGCTTCCCAAGGCTGGGATTACAGGCACACACCACCATGCCCAGTCTCAATTGCTGCCTCAGTGCACCCCGGGGGCAGGGCCAGCACAGCTTGTGATGCCAGGGATCAAACCCCAGTCCCTGCTGTCTTTTTCAATTTTAGTTTTGTAGTAGTATTGCAGCATGGCTTCAATTTTTATTTTCCTGGTGATAAATGAAGTTGTGTAACTTTTCATATGTTTATTCATCATTTGGCTATTGTGAAGTATCCAGTTTCTTTCCTTATTTTGTAAAAATCATATCGTTGATCCTTTCTTACAAATCTTTAGGAGTTCTTTACATATTCTAAACATGAGTTCTTTATCAGGTAAAATGTACAAATATCTTCTACTTGGCTGCTTGCACTTTTATTCCCCTCTTCTTTTTTTTTTTCCAGTGCTGGGGCCTAAGTCCAAGGCCTCATGTATGCAAAGCAAGTGCTCTAGCATTGAGCTATGATCCCCAGCCATTGACTTTTTTTTTTTTTTTTACTTTTAAATTTTGAGGCAAGGTCTTGCTAAATTGCCTAGGTTGACCTTGAACTTTTGATTCTCCCACCTTGACCTCCCCAGTGGCTGGGATTGCAGGCACACAACCTTGTTGTTTACACTTACACTTTTCTGAGGATGTCTTATAAAAGCAGAAGTCTGTAACTTTAATCTAGTTTGTCAGTTTTCCTTATGCACAGTTCCTGGTGTGTCCTGTTGCGATAACCTTTGCCTACTTTGTGGTTATTGTACTATTTTATTTTTCTTCTAAAACCTTTTATTGTTTTACCACTTATTATTTACCTAGATCAGATTTCCACGGTAGGCGTAATGTAGAACACAGGTGTCACATACGGTACGTTCGCTGTTTCCCATGTGGACTGCCTGAGCCCTTTACTGCAAGGACCCCTGGGATGGCTAGTTTCATGCCAAGTTGGCTGAGCTGAGGGATATTCGGAAAGCTGGTAACACATGATTTCTGAGCGTGTCTTTGGGAAAAGGTTGGCATCTGAACTGGTAGACTGAGTGGAGAAGATCGCCCTCATCAATGTGGGTGGCTATTATTCAACCCACTAAGAGTCTGAAGAGAGGAAAAAGGTAGGAAGAAGAGTGAATTCATTTTTTTCAAGCTGAGACGTCCTCCTTTTCTTACTCTCATACATTAGTATTCCTGGTTCTTTTTTGGGTTTTTTTTTTTTTTGTCTTTTTGGGACAGGGTCTCCCTGTGCAGTTCAGGCTGGCCTTGGGTTCACTTTTGTAGCCCAGGCTGGTCTCAAACTCACACTGATCCTCCTGCCTCAGCCTCGTACTCCTGGTTCTTGAGCCTGGACTTGCTCCGGATTCCATCACCACTTTCCTGACTCGCCGGGTCCCGCTTGCTTGCCCATGTTCTCTCTTTCATGTGTATTCCAGGAGATCAAACCCAGAGTATTATGGTTTGTGTCTAAAGGACCTGTAAAGGCTCAGTCGGTCATAAGTGGGCCTTTCCAGGAGTGACTGGAGCTAGAGCACGGTGCTGGGATTAAACACGTGTGATTACTAAATTAGTCCACTGATTGGAGACAGTTCTAGATGTGGACAATAGGAAGGCTCACCCCAGGTGTGGGTGCTATCTGCCCTAAGGGCTTGTAGATTGCGTAGAGTATAAGGGACCGAAAGAGGGCTGCTAGAGTCACCTATTACGTGCTGCTGCTGCTGCTGCTTTGTTACTCTGCTGCCGTCTGCTTGCCAAGAACTGTTCTCCTCTGTGATGTCCCTTGGCCGCCTCCATGATTATGGACCTCTACAAACCGTGAGCCAAATAAGCCTTTCCTCCTTGATTGGGTTTGTATCTAGTTGCCCCCCTAAAAACTCATGTAAGTCATGGGGCAGAAGCGGCGTAAGGAGCGGAGTGTGCCTCGAGGGGCGGGGCCAGAGGGGTGCGTGAAGCATTAAACTGGCAGCGTGCGCTCTGAGCTCTGAGCCCCCAGCCCCAGGCCAGTGGTCTCTTTGAGGTGTGGAGCAGATCATCCTGGACATGGCGCCACCCCAGCCTCTCCTCCAGACCTTGTAGCTGGAGGCGGCAATGTCTGCCAAACAGAGACCAGCAGAATGATTAAAAATATGGTGAATTTGGCCATAAAGTAAGCTCCAGCAAAGTTGTGGACTGGAAAGATCAAGCAGAGGAAAACTTTTTTTTTTTTTTTATTTATGTTATAGCTAGCTCAGCCTGCCCTGGGGATGGGGCTGGCACTGCATGTGGAGCTGGGGATCAAACTGCGGTTGCCTAAGCAGGTGCTTTAGACTGCTGAGCTATCTTGCCGGCCCTAGCAGAGGAAAACTTGACTCCTAAGAAGCAAAGGGACCATAGAAAAGATGGTCTGAGGACAATCAGAAGAACCAGCAGGACTCCACCTTTTACAGCCCCAAAATTGCAAAAGTGGGGCCAGCAAGATGGCTCAGGGGTCTAAGGTGTCTGCTTAGGCAGCTGCAGGGAGGGCAGTTCAATCCCCGGCACCACATGCTGTGTCAGACCCACCCCTAGGGCAGGCTGAGCAGCCATAACAGAAAGAAAGAAGAAAGAAAGAAAGAAAGAAAGAAAGAAAGAAAGAAAGAAAGAAAGAAAGAAAGAAGAAAGAATTGCAAAAGTGAAAGACTTTGCTCTGAGAAACAGAACCCCACAACACTGTGTTCCAGAATGGCGGTGGCCTACAGAATTTGTTCCTCAGAATTGCCTAGTGCTCCACAATTCAGACACCGGATAGCCAAGAAAGAAAGCCCAGCTACTGCTCCACCTGGTGGCAGACCCTGGCTTCATCCACTTGGTGCTGATTTTTTTTTTTTTTTTTTTTTTTCTCGTAACCATGGATTGAACTCAGGTCCTTCCTTGTGTTTGCCAGGCAAGTGCTTATTCTACTGAGCTATCTCCCCAACCCCTTGGTGCTGATTTTGGATGTGTACAGAATGCAAGAGTTGTGGGATCAGAAAGACGTCCACCCAGATTCCAGTGCGATCCTGAGAGGGCGACGTGTGAAGCTGTAGGTGTGAAGCCAAAGTGCAGCAGAGACCCCCGGAATACTGGAGAGGCCAGGAGCACAGATCGCCTGAGGAAAGTTGCAAGGAGTGAGTAGGGCCAGCCCAAGAGAAGCCACGAGAACTGCAACCACAAGCAGTGCCACAGGGCCGGAACCATCCAAGCCCTTCGGCATTCACATCTTGCCACGGATTGCCTCAGAAGTGCAGTATGGAACCATAGGACTTTAATGGATTTTGGACTTTATTTGGTCCTTTTTTTTTTTTTTTTTGAGACAAGGTGTCACTACGTAGTTTAGCCTGGCTTTGAGCTCATTTTGTAGCCCATGGGGCCTTGCCTGATAGTGCCTCTTGGGCAAATCAAATCAGGTGCATAGGACTGCAGTTTGATTTCTAGCCCCACAAGCCACACCAGATCCACCATAAGACAGCCTAAACTGGCCAGGAAAAAAAATCTTTTTCATTTTGTAACCCAGGCTGACCTCAAAATCATGGCAATGCACCTGCCTCAGCCTCTTGAGTGTTGGGATTATAGACATGCATCACCACATCTATCATAGTCCATTTCTATTTGAAATGAAAAAATTTATCTTGTACCGTTGTATGTTGGAAGGTTGAGACCAGGCTGAACAACACAGCAAGATCCTGTCTTCAAAAATTATCATTATCGGGGCCGGCAAGATGGTTCAGTGGTCTAAAGCACCTGCTTAGGAGGGCTCAGGCAACTGCGGGGACTGCAGTTCGATCCCCGGCACCACATGCTGCACCAGCACCACCACCAGGGCAGGCTGAGCCAGCCACAAAATGAATAAATAAAGAAACAAACAAACACAACAAGCAAACAAATAAATAAAATTTAAAAAAAAATTATCACTATCATTATCATCATCTGAGTATTACAAGGACCTTCACAATGACATGAAGTAAAAATAAATTAAGGATTTAAAAACATTCTTACATAAAAATGTACATGCACACACAAGCTGCTTTGACAAAACATTCTTAGTGTTTTCAATTATAGTTTGCTTTAAAAATGTGCGGCTGGGTATTTCCCTGACAGCATGGTATCACCGGATGTGGCTGCTAGAAGGCAAACAAGAGCAGGGCGGTGTGGGCCCTAGTGGTGGTGCACACCTATAATCCTAGCACTAGGGAGGCGGAGGGAAGAGTATCACCGTGAATTCAAGGCCAAGCTAGTCTACATAAAGGAGTTCAAGGACAACTGCAACTGCATAGCGAGATCCTGTCTCAAAAAGAAAAAAAGTTCTGGGTGTGGTGGCATACACCTGTAATACTTAGGAAGCTGAGGCAGGAGGATCTTTTCAAGTTCAGAACCAGCCTAAGCTACAAAATGAGCTCAAGACCAACCTGAACTGCACCACAAGACCCTGTCTCAAAAAGAAGAGAGAGGGGCCAGGGAGATAGCTCAGAGGGATAAGCACCTATTTGGCAAGCACAAGGAGCCAAGTTCGATTCCTGGCTCCACATGCCATACAGTTTTGGCCCTGGATTCCCGGACACCCACTGTGGGGCCCCAGAACTGGGTGCCTATAATCCTAGCACTAAGGAGGTCGAGACAGGAGGATCTCTGTGAATTTGAGACCAGCCTGGGGGCTACAAAAGTAAGCACAAGACCAGCATGAACTGCATAGCAAGACCCTGTCTTAAAAAAAAAAAAAAAAAAAACTGTGAGAGAAAGGAAGGAAAAAAAAAAAAAAAATGGGAGCTCAGGGAGAAGAAGCCTAGGGGCTTCACCAGAGAAAGTGGAAGATGAGGAGGGAGAAGGTAGGGAGGCAGAACCCTAAGGGTAAGGGGGATTGAAACGGGCTTTTGTTCTGTTTTTTGGTACTGAAGATGAAACTCAGGCCCTTGCACTTGCCACACAGGCACTTATGCCACTGAGCTATCTCCCCATTCCCTGTTGAAATAGCTGTGCTGCCAGCCTGGGCTCTGGCATCATCTGTGGCTGGTGTGTCCAGGTACACTCATAACTCCTGGCCTGTCTCTGGGTGGGGTCTGCTCCCAACAGACCACCTACCACACCCCTCTTCTGGGCTAGGTTCTTGGCAACCTGGTCCAGGGTGATGCTGCACAATGCCCTGAGCCTCCCCATCCTGGCTAGCACAGCAACACGGGTGTCAGTGTTTTTGCCCACCTGCAATTCCTTGATTCTGGGGTAACAACCCCTGACTTTGCCTGCCTACTGGGTGCAGCCATCCAGGAATTATGTGACAAGTATCTCCCCAGCCTGTGTGAAGGCCAGTGTGGAACTCAGCAAAGCCAGGCACTGCTTCCTGGGCACCAGAATCTGGAGTAGGATGGAGTGGCCAGAATAAGGCTCTTGATAGCAAAGTCTTGTAGAAGACAGTGTGCTGTGTGTCTCCTGAAGCCTGGGTTCCCAGAATTATCTCACTTCCTGACTGACTTGTGACCTAGATGTCCAGCATTCGTTTCCTGAGACTTACCTTTCTCTAGAGCCTTGGAACAACTTCCTTGAAAAAAAACAGGGCTATGGGGCCGGCAAGATGGTTCAATGGTCTAAAGCGCCTGCTTAGGAGGGCTCAGGCAACTGCAGGGACTGCGGTTCGATCCCCGGCACCACATGCTGTGCCAGCACCACCACCAGGGCAGGCTGGGCCAGCCACAAAATAAATAAATAAAGAAACAAACAAACACAACAAGCAAACAAATAAATAAAAATTTAAAAAAAAAAACAGGGCTAGGTACAAATGTAGATGTGTATCAGAATATGTTAGCTGGGCATGGAGGTGTGTGCCTATAATCCCAGTATTCTTGGGGACTGAGGAAAGATGATTACAAACTTCATCCCAGCATAGGCAATTTAGGGATGTAGCGAGAGCCTGTCTCAAAATAAAACAATAAAATGGAAAGATTGGTGATGTAACTCAGTATAAAGGCCCTGCATACAAGCATGCAATCTCCAGTACCAAAAAATAAAGTTAAACTGGGCATGGTGGCAAAGTACCTGTAATCCTAGTGCTCTGAGAGGCTGATGTAGGAAGATTACAAAATTTGAGCCTAGCCTGGGCAATTTAGTGACTCCCTGTCTAAATTTTTTTAAAAATTAAAAAAAATTAATTTATGTATTTGATATAGGGTCTCACTATGCAGCTAGGAGTCATAGTGATCCTCCTGGTATCAGCCTCCTCAGCTCTGGGATTACAGTTGAGCCCTATCACGTGAGCCGGCTCAGCGTGCCTGGGGTGGGACTGGAGCATGGGGTGCTGGGGATCAAACTCAGGTCCTTGCACTTGCCTAAGTAGGCCCTTAGTCCGTTGAGCTATCTCACCAGCCCTGCTATCTCAAAATTTAAAAAGTACTAGGAATGTAATTCAGGGCAAAGCCCTGGGTTCAATCCTTAGTACTGCTGAAAAATAAAAACCTAAAAATCATCATGTTAGTCACTTAACATGTATAATTTTTTTTTTTATTTAGTACAGGATCTACAGGGTTCACTATGCAGATCAGATTCAGTGATCTGCCTGTGTTCGGCCTTCCAAGAGCTGGGATTACAGGTGTGCGCCACCACACCCAGTCTCAATCCCCTTCTCAGCGTGCACTGGTGAGGTTGGCATGCTCCCTGGGGACTGAACCTCAGCCACTGTGTCTGGCTAAGCAGATGCTTTAATCTGCTGAGCTATTTGGCCAGCCTTAATATGTATAACTTTTATGATTCTTATGTACCAGTTGAAGACAAATTTGGCTTTAAAAATATCTAAGAATATATGAAGTCTATGAAGAAAAAAAAAAAAGCCAGAATTTGTTTTGATTCCTTACAACTAGAGAATGCTAATACAGATGGGCTTGGGCTAAAGCTAGGAAGGTGATATATAGAAAGAATACTTGTGTGGGCCCCAAAATGAGTCTAAAACCACCCGCATATGGGGCAGATGGCAAAATGGGCCCACAAGGTGAGAATTATGGGTCCTTGGCAGGATTCAGGAGGAACCAGTAGGACAGGGACAATGCCTCTCCTCCTCTAGTGGGAGGGTGGGACTAGGACAAGCCACATGACACTCGTGCTGTGTCCTTGAAGTGGGGCTGGGACAGGGAGGAGTCTAGAATGGCCCAGAAAGGAGGGGTACTGTCTCACTGTGTCACATTTCTTTTAAATTAAACTAACTTTCTTTCTTTCTTTCTTTCTTTCTTTCTTTCTTTCTTTCTTTCTTTCTTTCTTTCTTTCTTTCTTTCTTTCTGTTATGGCTGGCTCAGCCTGCCCTGGGGGGGTTGGGGCTGGTGCAGCATGTGGTGCTGGGGATTGAACCCCGGTCCCTGCGGTTGCCCAAGTTTGCCTAAGCAGGTGCTTTAGACTGCTGAGCCATCTCGCCGGTCCCATCACTGTGTCACTTTGAAGTCAACAGCTCTTGGTGATATATTGGGCACTGCTAGATGAGGCTGGCATAGTCTCCTTTAGTTCTTTTTTTTTTTTTTTTTTTTTTATCTTTTTGAGACAGGGTCTTGCTATGCAGCTTGGGCTGGCCTTAAGCGCGCTTTGTAGCCCAGGCTGGTCTCCACTTGCAGGATATCTGCCTCAGCTTCCTAAGTGCTGGGGTTACTGATGCACGCCACCCCACCCCGCCTCTCCTGTGCAGACGCCTGCTCTGGGTGGGAGGGGCTTCCTCTAGGAGGTGTCCAGGTGAGTCTAGCAGGAGGCACTGGGAGGAGTTAGTTACTCCAGCAAAGGGCAGGTGGGAGGGCCTGGAGTGGGGATAGAGTATGAGGGAGCTGTTGCCAGACACCAGTTGGGGAAAGCCTCCTGTGCCAGGCCAAAGGCACCATTGAAAGTTTTTCAAGGAGGGAGTGACAAGGTGAGATCTGTATTTTGGAAGACCACTGTGGAGAAAGATTGCAAAGCAGAGCAAGGCTAGAATGGGAGCTGGGCCAGGAGTTGGCTGGAATGGTCCAAGAAGGGTGAGAGGGGCTGGGCTGGGGTAGTAACCCTGAGGATGGGGACAAGATGGACAGGAGGGCTGGTAGGGAGGCAGAAAAGGGTGAGAAGAGGAAGACAGGCACTCACAGGGGTCTCCTCCACCAGGCCAGGGGTGGTGGTGGTGGTAGTGGGTTGTCAGCTATTGTGGGTTGTCAGCTATTGCTTTTTTCCATCTGATAGGCCAGGAATATAGTTCAGTGGCCCAGCACCTGCCTGGCAGTTTGATTCCTGGTACCAAAAAGCCAAAAAACAAACAAACAAAAAACATCTATTCAGAAGAGCCATCTGGCCACAGGAGCAGACCCTCGGGTGGCTGCCCAGTCTGGGTCCCTTAATACCCCTTGGTCAGGACAGGCAAACCTGCCTGAAAACCAAATTCGCAAGGGACTGCCTGGCAGTTTTGAATACCACCGTGTTCATTCCCATCAGGGAATCAAACTTTAAAAGTCGAAATAGGGTTGGGGAGATAGCTCAGTGGTCTAAATGCCTGCCTGGCAAAAGCAAGGACCCAGGTTTGAATTCTGGTACCCACATGCCCTGCTGGCCCCAGAACCTTGGGCATGTCATGCTGGCCTCAAAAACTGGGTATGGTGGTACACACTTGTAATCTCAGTGCTGGGGAGACTGAGACAGGAGGATCATTACAAGTCTGAACTGCATAGGAAGACCATGCACCAAATAAATAAATAAATAAATTTAAAATTACTTTTTCAAGGCCGGCCAGACAGCTCAGTGGACTAAAGCACCTGCTTAGGCGATGTGCAGCAGCTGGGGTTCGATCCCTGATGTGCTGTGCCGGCCCCACCCACAGGGTGTACTGAGGTGCGACTGAGACTGGGCATGATGGTGCTCAGTGCTTGGGAGGCTATAAACAGGAGAATGACTGAGTCTGATCTACATAGTGAGACCCTGTAGACCCTGTACTAAATACATTAAAAATAATTATCTTTAAATTTATAGTAGATTGGAGGGTCATCTGTAGTGCAGTCTACAGGCCCCTCTCTCCACTCATCAAGGCCTCTGGAGGCAGAAGGTCACCAGAGGTCACCAAGGGAGAAGGAAGTGGTGGTGTGGGACTGGGAGGGAGACTGCAGGACATTTATTTAGACCCTGAACAATGTGCCAGCGAGGACTGTCCTGTCTATTGACATGCGTGCTGTCTGCCTATGTGCCCCTCACTACAGGGAGGATAAATTACCAAATTCCTTCTTTCCCTTTGGTCTCCATTTCTTCCTGTTGGAGCCATTCATTTCAGCTGACATATTTTTACACTACAGGCTATGCACTTATTTCTCACACACTGTAAAAATCAAGGATATAAAAGCTGAACAATAGATTTATAAGAGGGTGAAGTCCTTTCGCAGAGCTCCAAAACACTATAAAATCCCTATTTGCGAAAAAAATGTTTATGAGTATTTTTAAACGACAGTTTTAGTTAATGCATACATGGTTTTCGGGGAAGTATTAAGACAGATTATAACCAGGTATCGTGATACACAGTTGTAAACCTCGCACTCAGGAAGCTGAGGCAGGGGGACTGTCATGAATTTGAGACTAGCCTGAGCTATATAGTGAGTTGAAAGCCAGCCTGAACTGCGTAGCAAGACCCTGTCTCAAAAAGGCAATAGATAGATAGATAGATAGATAGATAGATAGATAGATAGATAGATAGACTACAAGTCAGTGGCATGCAAAAGAGCAAATGACAGAGACTGTTTCAGGACTAAAGAGATTTGAGAACCTCACACACTCCCAACATACAATGTATGCAGTTCTTTCAAGTCTAATTCAAACATGCCAGTCATAAACAAAAATGTTAGCCAAGAGAGGTGGCATAGGTTTGCAATCCCAGCACTCAGGAAAATGAGGGAGGAGAATCACTGTCAATTCAAGGCCAGCCTGGGCTACATAGTGTGTCCAAGGGCAGCCAAGGTACAGTGAGACCCTGTCTCAAAACAAAACAAAACCCAAAATACTTGTGGAAACAGCTCTTGAGAACTCTGTATTAGATCATGTCAAAGAACCATTAAGATCCGGTGAGATAGCTCAGTGGACTAAGTGCCTACTTGGGCAAGCACAAGGACCAGGGTTCAGCTCCTCGTCCTGCATGCCCTGCCAGCCCTGCCCCCAGAGCACATTGAGACTGGGCATGGTGGTGCACCCTGTAATCCCAGCTCTTGGGAAGCTGAAAATGGGAGAATCACTATAAGTCCAATCTGTGTAGTGAGACCCTGTAGACTCTGTATTAAATACATAAAAAAAAAGAACCACTGAATTTTGAGGTGTGATAGAGATAATATCTGTACAGAGATATGGGCTAAGCCAAGTATGATAGTGCACACCTGTGACCCCAGCACTTGGAAGGCTGAAGCAGGAGAATCACTGCAAGTTTGAGGCCAACCTGGGCTACATATTGAGTTCAAGGCCATAGAACTGAAACTGCTATGGCAATAGAAACAATGGAACAACACCCTGGATTTGAAGTCAGATTTATTTTATGTTGACAGACGCTGATCAGGATTACTCTCAAAATATCAGGCTTTGAAGGCCCAGAGAGGGAGGGTTTTTATGGAATTGAAAGGGGAAGTACATAGACAGAGTATTTGGCTGTCTTCGATTGGTTCTTACGATATGCATCACAGTGACCAGCTGTTTCTAGGAGACAGTAGTAACAGGAACTGTAATAAGAGCTATTACCTGGGTACTAGTGGACTGGAGGAGTTGGGGAGTATTTCCTATTACAAAACTACGGGAGGGGCCGGGGAGACAGCTCAGGGGGACAAGTGCCTGCTTGGCAAGTGCATGGTCCTGAGTTTGATCTCTGGTTCTGCCAAAAAAAAAACAAAAAACCTACATAGGGAGACTGCCTCAGAGAGAGAGACAGAGAGAGAGAGACAGAGCGACAGACAGAGAGACAGACAAAGACAGAGACAGAGAGACAGGGACAGAGAGAGACAGGGAGAAGGAGAGAGAGAGAGAGGAAGAGAGGCTAAAATATGCAGGAGCAAAATGACACAACACTACAACATCTAGAATTTGCCTAAAATACTAAAAGACTTTACTAAGGGAGGAAAGCAAATCTATGGCCAAATTTTGATAATTGGTGAATTGAAGTTGTCTCAGTTACTTTTCTCTCATTGGTGGGACAAAATACCTGACACCCAAAATTAAGGAAGGCATGGTTTAATTAGCTCAGTGAGTGGAGGTTTCAGTCCATACTTGGCCAGCTCCGAGGCAGAGTGGCACACAGCAGAGGGCAGCCATTCATGGTGCCAGAAAACAGCAAAGAACAAAGGGAGGAGCAGCAACTGTGGCAGCCCACCAGCCTTTCTCCCCTCCTTACATTTGTATGCAGATTACCCACCTGAGGGCAGATGTAACACTCAGACCTATAATCCCAGAAATGGATCATGAATTTATCACAAACTCCAGAAGCCTCCCCATTGACTGCATGAGGCTTTTGGGGGACAACTAGACAAAAGCCATATCATTCTACACCTGGCCCCCAAAGACTCATGCACATCTCTTTATGCAAAAGGCATTTTAGTCCATCTCTAAGAGTCACCAAAGTCCTAACAATTTCAGCACTGCTGAAAAGTCCAAGTCCCAAGTCTCCTCCAGGAGACTCTTAGCTCTTAGCTGTGAGCCCCTCTACAAATGAAAAGTTAAACACTTCCAACATTTGATGGCATAAGATAAACATTACCATTTCAAAAGGTACAACATCAGGATACAAAGCAGTGGGACCAAAGCAAGTTCAAATCCAGAAGGGCAAACATTAAGTCCTGTAGTTCCATGTAGAATATCTGAAGCAATCTGTGGCAAATTGTGAGCTCCATGTGGCTCCACCTCTATGGCACTTCTGGTGGTGGCTTCCATGGCTTCTCTCTTAGGCTGGCTTTGCTCCCTCTTTACAGATTTTCTTCAGTGATCCACTCTCCTGAACTTTCCAAACTTCTGGGGTTTCCACTGCACATTAGGCTTCTCACTTTCTGCTTCATACACTTCCCTCTCAGGGGCACACTGCTCAGCTTCCCAGGCCTTCTTCTGAAATCCGGGTAGAAGCCTTCTTACCCTCAGAACTCTTGCATTCTGCATATGCCTAAAACTCATGTGATATGGGTGATGCCAAGGTCTGCTGCCAGCTGGAGCAGTAGCCAAGCCTCCTTCTCTCTCCTACAGCTTGGCTGTAGGGTTCGAGTGCCTGGATTGCTGAGCACTCTGACTATCTCAGTTACTCTTCTCTTGTTTCTGGAACAAATACCCAACATACAGAATGAAGGAAGAAAAGATTTATTCAGCTCACAGTCAGTAGCAGCTTCAGTACTTTCTCAGTTGGCTCTAAGCAGAGGGGCACATGATAGAGAGTAATCATTCATGGAGGCAGCGAAGAGCAGAAGAGCAAAGGGAGGGGCTGCAGCACCAGTATCTAGCTAGCCCCTCTTTCCTCCTTACATTATAATGCAGAGTATCTGCCCCAGGGCACTCATACCCATAATCCCAGCACTGGATCATGAATCAGTCACAAGCCCAGAAGCTGCCCCATGCCTATATGAGGCTCTGTGGGCACAACTATAATCAAACCATAACACTGACCCTGATTCCAATCAAGAAATTTTCTATGCCACTGTCATTCTGGAACCTGGTACTCTGCAGCTTTCTCCTTTAAGCAAAGTCTTTCACCTTTGCAGTTTTTTGTTTGTTTGTTTGTTTGTTTGTTTTCCTGTATTTAGGACAGGGTCTACCGGGTCTCACTACGTAGATTGAACTCATAGTGATTTTCTTGTTTTCAGCCTCTCAAGCACTGGGATTACTGGTGCCCAGTCTCAGTCACCATCTCAGCACAACCCAGAGGTAGGGATGGCATGGCATGGCATGGCATTGCATGGTATGCCAGGGATTGAACTATGGCTGCTTCACTCTGCCTAAACAGGTGCTTTAGTCCACTGAGCTATCAGGCTGGCCCTACCTTTGCAGTTTCAAGGCTGCAAAGGTTGTAGATGATGCTTCTTGTGACGCTCTCAACCGTTTCTTCTAATTTTTTAAACGCATTTGTTACAGGGTCTCACTAAGCAGCTCAGGCTCGCCGTGATTCTCCTGTTTTCTGCCTCCCCAGTGCTGGGTCTACAGGCATGCACCACCACACCCAGACTAAGTGACCAGCTCAGCACACCTGAGGGTGGAGCTGGCATGGCATGTAATGCTTGGGATTGAACCCAGGTCCCTGTGCTTGCCTCAGCAGACACTTAGTCCACTGAGCTATCTCACCAGTCTTCTCTTTTCCTTCTCCACAGATCTAGGGCTTGGCAGATAGCTTACTGGCATAAGTGCCTGCCTAGCAAGTGCAAGGTCCTAGAGAGAGTAGTTTGTGTTTACCAAGTAATTAAGCACATTTTTTAGCTTGCCAGTAGCTCTCAATAAATGTGAGATGTTTCTGTGGTTCTTGGCTCACTTGGAGAAAGACTAACCTCTGTGAGACTTCTGAAGCTATATTCATTGGGTCTTTTTGTTGTTTCTTTTAGCACTGACTTAGAACATACAACAAGTGGCATCCAACATAAGCCACGGAAGAGGACCAGGGATGAGTTAACAGAGGCCTGACTGTACACCCAAGAGTAAGTGAGACCAGCGGAAAAAGCTCAGAGTAATGGGAAACTCTACTTCAGTAAAAAGTGAATATGTTCATCTTTTTTTTTCATTAGTGTGTGTGTGTGTGTGTGTGTGTGTGTGTGTGTGTGTGTGTGCAACTGGGGATTGAACTCAGGTCCCTATGTTTGCCAGGCAAGTGCTTATTTTACTTAACTATCTCCCCAGCCCCCGAATATGTTCATCTTATTTGGACTTTACTAAAAGGAGTGGGTGTAAAAGTGAAGCCAGAGTTTGAAGGAATTATTTTCTTATAATAATTCCCTTGTGGTTTCATCATAAGGGAAAGGCTGCTTTAAAAACTTTATTTATTTATGTTATGGCTGGCTCAGCCTGCCCTGGGGGTGGGGCTGGCATAGCACGTGGTGCTGGGGATCGAACCACGATCCCTGTGATTGCCTAAGCTTGCCTGAGCAGGTGCTTTAGACCGCTGAGCTATCTTGCTGGCCCATGGAAGGGGTGCTTTAAACTTAAAAGTTTGGAAGCATGTTATGAGAACATTTTGTCATGCTCACCAAAATGGGGAACCAATTGCTCTTCATGTATGGTCTCTTTGTAGTTTAATTTCCTTAGCTTTGGAATCATTGCAATCAGACTCAGAAGAGTCTAAGAAATGTTTGCAAAGGTCAGCTTCAGGTGCTGATATTGCTAAACTTCAAGAGCAGCTTCCACGCAAATATGGCCAGGCTTAGTGGCACACACCTGTAATCCCAGCACTTGGGAGGCTGAGGCAGGAGGATCGGTGTGAGTTTGAGACCAGCCTGGGCTACAAAAGTGAGCTCAAGGCCAGCCTGAATTGCATAGTGAGACCTTGTTTCAAAAGAGAGAGAGAGAGAGAGAGAGAGAGAGAGAGAGAGAGAGAATCTGCACACAAGACCTTTTTAAGATCCCTGCCTCCTTCACTCTCAAATACAGATGCTAGCATAGAAAAAGAACAAGAATAGAGCAGGAGGCCTCTGTGATGCATAATGATGATAAGGTTGCACCCCTCGAGACCCTCTACATGAAGGTGCTCCCTGGCATGCCAAGAGTGTCAGTTCTTTAAATTTTTCGATGCCGTATACAAAGATGAGTCTGACAAACTGGGTCCTAAAAGGACATTTATGTAAACGATCTCCTCAGAATCTGAGGATTTGGAGGATGTAGAAAAAAAGGAAACTAAGAATGAGGTGTGTGAGCTGTGAGCCAAGGTAAGGCAGTTATTGCAACTGTTTTCTAAAATTAATTGAAAAAATGAACAATAACAACAAAAAAATGGAGGTCTCTACCCGTGTAGTTTCTCCATCTCAGTTCATAGAAATTCAGCCCCTACTGCCATCTTTCAACCCTTCCGCTCCTCCAGAGAAAAAGGAAGACCCCATAAAAGTTTGTAAAAGTGTGGTATCTCAGGCTCTTATGAAAGGGAGACGACAGGGGGATCCTGAAGCCTACTCTGCCCCTTTGGGTATTTTTCCTGTGGTGGTTCAACAACATCCACCAAATGCTCAATTTCCCCAGGGGTATGTACAATGGGAACATCAACCTCTGGCTTTCAAGGTTATTAAAGATTTAAAGCAGGCTGTTATGGCCTATGGTATGTAATCAACCTATGTGATTGGATTAGTACAAGAATTAGCAAATGAACATAGATTAATTCCCCATGATTAGGATGTTTTATGCAGTACAATTTTATAGCCAAGCCAATATTTGCAGTTTAGAACTTGGTGGAAAGATGAAGCAGATATTCAAGAAAGAGTTAACAGGAGACAAAATCCCCCAGTTAATGTTTCATCAGATCAGCTCACTAGGTCAGGGGCCTAGCATGAGATCCAAGCCCAACTGCAATATGATGATGCGGCTATTGTGCAAACTCGCATTTGTTGCTTGAGAGCATGAGGGAAGGTGGAAAGGCCAGGGGATGCTCAAACATCATTTGCTAAAGTTTTCCAATCTAATAAGGAACCATATGTAGATTTTTGTCTCCCAATTAAGGGAGGCTATTAACAAAACAGTGAGCACACCAGATTTGATGGATTTATTGTTACAAACTTTGTCTTTTGAGAAAGCGAATACCGAATGGCAGAAAGTTCTGCATCTCTTAAAGGCACAGAGTGTGTCAACAGAAGAATATATTAAGGCCTGTGCTGATATTGGCTCAGAGCCATACACAGCTAATTTATTGGCAGCTGCCTTACAGTCTTTTTTTAACAAAACTATACCAGATGTTTTAAGTATGGAAAAATGGGTCATATGAGAAAGTATTGCAGAAAAGGGCAAGATAAAAGGAACAAAGGAGGGAGCTTTCACGTTAGCTCAGTGATTGTGGTTTAAATACCTGCTCCATCAATCCCAGTCAGGCATAGGGGATGGCATGTGGAAAAGGTACACAATGGGCTAATGAATGCTGCTTCAAGCTTGATAAGAATGGCCAAAACTTAAAATCTCAGGGAAACTGGAGAATGGGCCTGTCATCCAGGGCCCCAGAGATACAATATGGTATTACCCACGGTTTCCATTGGCCAGCCCAAATTTCAATCAAATTCAGGGTCACAGATCTTTTCCATGCAGTCCCCAGAGGCGGAAGCACAGCTTTAGATCTAATGGCTTCAGAAAATCAGCTTTTGCTCCAAGCTTGTGGAGGTTACAAAATTAAAACTGGAGTTTTCAGCCCTATTCCAAATCTGACTAAAAGCTCCCAACATAGCCATGCAACTGCCTCAACATTCCATTGCCTGCCTGTAAAGACCAGGTTGGGGGCCGGCAAGATGGCTCAGTGATCTAAAGCAATTGCTTAGGCAATTGCCTTGAAATTTCTTCTGCCAGATTAACCAGTCCATTGCACTTAATGTCAGTCTCAGGCAAAGTCTCTTTTTTTTTAATTTTTATTTTATTTTATTTTATTTATTTGTTTGCTTGTTTGTTTTTTGTTTGTTTCTTTATGTACTTATTTTATGGCTGGCTCAGCCTGCCCTGGTGGTGGGACTGGTGCAGCATGTGGTGCCGGGGATCGAGCCGCAGTCCCTGCAGTTGCCTGAGCTTTCCTAAGCAGGCGCTTTAGACCACTGAACCATCTCGCCGGCCCTCAGGCAAAGTCTCTTGACATAAGCAAAATGCAGACAAACTTTCTGCCAACCCATCTGGAGTCCAACAACCAATGCAGTCTTTCTTCCCAGCAGAAACCTCCCCAACCTGGTCTTTTTTTTTAATATTATGGCTCGCTCAGCCTGCTCCAGGGGTGGGTCTGGTGCAGTATGTGGTGCCAGGGATAGAGCTGCGGTCTCTGTGGTTGCCTAAGCTTGCCTAAGCAATTGCTTTAGATCACTGAACCATCTTGCTGGCCCCCAACCTGGTCTTTGCAGGCAGGACTTCTATCAGCTTTCTGGTTGTTTGAGTTCTGACCAGAATCTACCACATAGAGCAGCTGAAGGTGTTCCAGTGCTTCTCTTATAGGTAACATCTCCAAACCTTCCTATGTCTTCCCATAATCCATTCCCCAATGCTTGTAATCCACATGGTCAGGTTTAGTCACAGCAATGACCTCACTCTTGGTACCAAATTTTGTCTCAGTTACTTCTCTCTTATTGCCAGGACAAAATACCTGACACCCAAAATTAAGGAATGAAAGGTTTATTTAGCTCACAGTGGAGGTTTCAGTCCATACTGAGCTGGCTCCAAAGCAGAGTGGCACATAGCAGAGGGCAGCGGTGGAAAACAGCAAAGAGACAAAGGAGGTGAGGCAGATAGCAAGCTTCTCTCCCCTTGCCATAGTGTATGTAGACTACCCACTCCAGGCTGGGTGTAGCATTCACACCCCATAATCCCAGCATCGGTTCATGAATTGATTAGAAAGCAACCCCAATGACTTCCTGAGGCTTTGGGGGGACAACTAGACACAAACCATAGCAGAAGTGATGAGCACGTGAAGGCTCATTGCATATATTGTCTCTCTCATTCTTTCTAGGTGCAGTTTGTGCTGCTGTGTTATCCAGACTGGATCTCAAATTCAGAGGTTCAAGGGATTCTC